>UYYA01004237.1:0-119232 GCA_900624975.1 Angiostrongylus costaricensis | reverse complement strand
AGAGGCAGGCGAAACGAAGGACCCGCGTGGTGTGGTGGTGAACGCGCTACTCCCCGGAAAGGACAATAGCACGTTCGTTCCCCACCGCATGCACCTGCGGTCCGGAGTTTTGCAATTATCTCAGCATCATTGAACTTAATGATTTAGTTTCGCACTGTATCTAGGAAGGTCCTCACTGTATTTACGAAGGTGTTCCTGAGCTCCAAGTACGATTTACAACACATGGCGATTCTCCCAGCAGAATCTTCTACATATAACAAAGTTCGACATTACTTACATAAATACGTAGATGACCCATCTTCACCCACACTTCGGCTCACTGCACTTCCTTCATTTGCTTCACTGTCTTCCAGCAGTTAGTTACATAGGTTTTTCGTATTCATATGAGCTTCAAGTCTAAATATAAATTTTCGATCTTCTTTCCTCATTAATGCTGTGCATACTGATTGTGTTTGGTTTCTCGAGAAAGACAGCTATGCTAGAACATTCTTAGCACCTCAACACTGATATGCACCCACCCTCTTGCATCGGAGGAAGGTTTTCTGCTCTGTGACCCAGATTCTTCCGGAATGACAGCGATTCCACTCATCGCACCGAATTTTACAATTAGTCGACCAACCGCACAAGAACAATGTAACAAGCCAAACCTTGGGTTCGATAGTTCTATGCTAAGGCTTAGTGAAGAGCTAATCAGTGCTAGGAGCTAACTCCGTCCTTGTAGTAGCTTAGCTGCAAGGCTGTAAAGCAGTAAATCTCCGCCTATTTCATATAGCAAATCTATATGTAATATAATGCAATACAATAATACAACAATAGTGGAACAACAATGAAATAGCGATAAAAATTTCTTAAGTATAAAAACTGCAAGTAGTAAGCTGACCAGTAGACAAAGATAGCACAGAGAGCAATAAGGAGCGCTACCAGTGACAAGGCGCGGGCGTGCGTGGCGCATTGGTTGGAAACGCCACTGCGACACACACGTGGAATCGACTCCCGCGTCCATGGTTCACCAAGTCTTCCATCCCTCCGGGGTCGGCAAATTGGTACCAGACTTGTTTTGGAGCATAGCAGCACCGGCTCGATACATCAGTAGGCTATCGCGAGTCATTGTAAAGGCCATATATGCATTCAATCACCTCCAAATGATACTTAATGTATTAGAATGCATGGCGCATCCCTCTGGGATTGATCAACGCCGAGAGCTTTAACCTTTTACCAGTGGCAAGATATCTTACACAATAGTATTAAAGTGATATAATAGAGCAATGATGGTACACGACCTTGGCCACAAAACATGGTCGAGCGAATGCAGGATAGGATACTGTTATCTGTGCACAAACTAATAGCAGATTTGTGGATGGGAACAGCCTAGAGAACCTTAGACTTGGCTGAGAATCATTAGGTAGACACATCGAGTGCGATAATTAAGAAAAAGAGGTACAGATGTAGTTTTCAAATCGCTGGTGTGCTAGCTCAAGATGGTAAGGTTCAGAACATCCTAGGGAATGGGTACGCAGCCATGAAATGCAACTTTCTACATCGACGATTGATTTGCACTAGGAACAATCAGAGTAACGTTGGCGACTATTCGGGAGAATAGTTACTATATCTGCACGCATTCCACAAACGCCAGAGAAAGCATGTGGTGACAAGTCTTAAAAACACCTAGAACGGCTATCTCGAAAATCCAGTGGAGGAAAATCTTATTCACACCGTAAATCTTCCCGAACCGTTCTTTGTGAAAACGGGCTTTTCAGTTCAAGTGCTGAAGTTGATATCCACTTCAGTACTCCATTATTCACCGAATGATTTAAATATGAAAGCAAGCACAGTCGACTAACAGTATACAAGATTAAAACTCTCATGCTTTTATTTGGTTTTGACGAAGTTTTTCTTTATAGACATCTATTTCAAAACTGAATTTGCTTACATCGGATGTTACAGGTGATTTCAGTAAAATTGCAGATTGTTTATTGACAAAACAGTACCATCATAAACTTTCGATTGTCACTTTACCTTCCATAATACTTAATTTCTTGATGAGATTAAATATCAGACAATATTTAGGAACGTGGTCGTGCCGTGTACTGCAACCAAGCTCAGCCTCAGCAGTGTCCATTCGGATACACATGTGAGGAAGCAGATGGAACTCCTGGAACATTTGTGTGCTGTGCTTCAGCACCTCAAGCAACGTGTCCAGCACCGTACCTTCCTAGTGTAAACGCTCAAGGGAATCTGGTACGGCAACTTACACCTTCAAATTATTACTTAAAATTAACTATTATGAATGTGTCGTTTTCTTGTTCAGCAATCGCGAGGTTTTTAAACAGCATACATTTACTTCCATAAAAACACAATACAATACAACGCTAGCTGACGTTTCGGCTGCCGAAACGTCAGCTAGCGTTGTATTGTATTGTGTTTTTATGGAAGTAAATGTATGCTGTTTAAAAACCTCGCGATTGCTGAACAAGAAAACGATACATTCATATTCCAATGCCGAGGTTAAGAGAAAGTCGATCCTGGGAACTATTAACTATTATATTTGCACATCTCCAACAATTTCACGTTCTATGGGTAGTTACCGTCTGTGGAACTGCGGTATGCGGTGTGGTTCATTCCCTCATAGGATTTTGCACACATAGAAAGTTTTTAACATTCCCATCTTAAAGCCCAATAGGAGATGAACCAATGCCAGGAGTCGCATCCATCCAAGCGACGAACTAAGAAGTAAGTTACGCTACCAAACAAAAAGCACATCAGTGGGAAATCAACGACTACAAGTAGAAAGGAATTGTTGATTAGTCTCTCGTAAGCCTACTTTTTGCAACTAGATTTGACTTCAGAACAAAATCTCTTATAAAAAGGTTGCTTCTTTTTCAAATTTCTAAATTCTACTTTAAATTGATCAAAAAATAATCCAAGGAAGATTTTTAGATTTACTGCTCTCCAACGCGTCCTACCGATTGCCCTGATGGTTCTAACTGTATGCAGTCCAAGGAAACTGCATCGATATTTCTCTGTTGTAGAGAAAGTACGAGGTAGGGCGATTGTATTTGACGAGGAAAAATTACCCAAGTCATAAGATAGGCACTGATATCTTCTACTTTCAGAAAACAAAGTGAACTACAAGGTTCAATATTAAGACATTGCCAATCTTAAAGAGTGTCCATTTTGGTGGACACTTTACCGATAGGTTTATTATAGTTGTAAGAAAGAAATTAAATAACATTATAAAGATGTATAAATGGAAAAGTGAGGAAACCCGGTCTAGGAAGGGTAGTAGCAAACGAAGCAACGGCAAGAAGAAAGAAAGGAGGTTCATTGTTTAATCTCTTTCGACGGCAAAAGATAGAAGGAGAGAGAGAACGGAGAGATATAGAAGTTGAATAAGTAAGAATGAAAAAGCAACAGTAGAAAGGAGAAGCTAGAAAAGCTTGCTATTAAGAAAAGAAAAACGCTTACGATGCCACTGAGCTTACAACAAAAGCAACATGTTTTCGAACCTCTTCCGAATTGCGAAAACCTTACGTTAGTGTAATACCGGGTTCGATCCCCACCGCAGACACCTGCGGTCCGGAGACTACTAAACGATCAGCTTTTGCAAGAATACAGTAATTAAGCATTTTTTTAGCTCACGTGTTTGTCCAAATAATCAGAACGCTCTTCTTACACCATCTGGTTCAGTGGAGACATGTAACTCACCTGGATCACCTTGTAGCAAGGTGGGTTGCGTATTATGTTCTTTTCAACTGAACAATCTTTTCTTATGTGTCTATAGATAGACATGTCTATCTATACTGGTTGAATTTCGCAACATATCCTGGCGTGAAAAAATAATAATAAGCAGTAAATAAAAAGCAAACGCTATGATTACAATCTTAACTCTTTTATTTACTGCCTTTTTCTTCTTAATGGCAGGGTATGTTGTGAAATATAACTCGTATGAAGTGCTGAGATATCTGCAAAACTCCGGCCACAGGTGTATGCAGTGGGGAACGAACACGCGCTGTTGTCCTTACTGGGAGCAGCGCACTTCACCACTACACCATCCAGGTCTTCTTTAATTTTCGCTTTGCATGTATCTCAGATAGTTCTATCGATCTTTTTGCCATCAGCAATCACCCGTCAACGGGATTGATCTGGGAGCCAATATCGGCATTGAACCCAGTTAAGCTGAGGCCTCGTTATAATCACAATCTTAACTCTTTTATCTACTGCCTTTTTCTTCTTAATGGCAGGGTATGTTGTGACCCGGATGGTGTAGTGGTGAACTGCGCTGCTCCCCGGTAAGGACAACAGCGCGTGTTCGTTCCCCACTGCATACACCTGTGGTCCGGAGTTTTACAGATATCTCAGCACCTCATACGAGCTATGATTACAGTTTCAGCTTAACTGGGTTTAACGCCGATTTGTGCTCGCTAGATCATTCCCATTGACGGGCGATTGCTGACGGGACCGTTAGGTAGAAAACTTGCTGAGAGAAAAGCGAAACGAAGGAGCAGCATAGTGTGGCGGCCCACACGTTAGCCCGAAAAAAATGTAATACCGGGTTCGATCCCCACCACAGACACCTGCGGCCCGGAGTTCTGCAAATATCTCAGCATTATTGTGGTTTGAACTTTCCACGATATTATTTCAAAAAATTAGTGTCTAGGCTGGTTATACCTGTCAACTATCAATTCCGTTAGCCCAGTATGTGTGTTGTGGATTCGAAGCCGTTGCAGTTCTTTGTGCTGACGGTCGAAAAATTTACCAACAAGTACAAGGTGAACTATTTAAATTGAATTTTAGTATATCTGAAAGTCGTAATCCTTCAACGAAACCCTTTTGCTAACAAACGTTACCAATTTGTTACTTAGCAAGTTAAAGCTAGCTCGCTAGCTCGTGCTTCCCTGAGAACACTTCACCATTGAGCCATAGAAGTTAACCTACATACAACCTATAACCTATGTTCGTTTCCCTAAACAACATCTGTGAACACTTTATGAAATAATAAAGTGCTAGCCCATTGCTGTTATGGTGCTATAAAGAATAACGCTTGTGGCATTGATCAATCACATGAATCCTGCCATACATTCGAATCTATTCGTACCATCACAGAGGTAAACGAATGCATATTTGTCCTACATAGCACCTCACGCCGGCCTTCCACTGTTATCAAATTAGTGTTTTTTGTCCGCCCAGATAAGTTTTATGCCGAATTACTAAGCTCAGAATGATGGAGGGCTTGGATAGTTCGTGAGCAGGGTCGAACCAAAGGCTATGCGTCTCTTGCAGAACACCTCCACCTACTACGCTATACGGCCCTACCGATGCTTTTTTGAAGGAGAGAACGTCCATGTCAATAAATCTTTCCTATGGTTGCATAATTTTAGCACGTGATTATCATCAGTCTTACGGCTCTGGTAGATTCACTCATTGGTAGACTCATCCATTTATTAGTACGCTCATTTATTGATAAAAGAAAACTACTTGAAGTAGTGTAATCATCTTCATTCTTATTAACATTTGATGAGGATCTTAACAGTTTTTAGAAAGCTCTATAATTTTCTGTAACATTAAGGTCAGACGTATACATGTAATCCGTCAATGTCTCAGTCTGTTTGTCCATTCGGGTACGAGTGTGCTCCATCTACAGTAGCAGGCGTCAGTGTGTGCTGCGCTACGAATACCAGTAAGTGTTCATCTTCTTCACTACTTCCTAATGGAGGAGTCATCGTATGTTTTGGAAAAGCCAGCTTCGTTACCTAAGGGCTAAAGCCAACTTTACGGTACTGCTTCGATACTTGAACGGGTCATGTTCACAGGTAGTTCGGACCCCGACTCATCTTTAATTCGTGTCCTCACGCAATCGCCGTCCATGGTTTGTGGCATGGTTAGAGCATGAGGCATGTCCACATTGGGACCCCACGAAGTGTAGCTTTACTCCTTGACACTAATTGGTACAAATAGAATAAGACAACTAAACAACACCAGTGTTGTTAAAGTTTGCGCCATATAAGTGCGGATTTCTCAATAGGCAAATGAATTCGTGTGTCCATTGACACATGTCCCGAAAAAAACCTAGAAGCGAAAACGCCAAGAAACTTGAATGAGACTAGCAAGCGACTGAGACTAGTCTGTGATAACTCAAAACCAACTTGTTTGCTTACAATGTCAATTTTAAAAAAATGTTTAAAGGATTGCTTCATCGATTATACGATTTTATTGTTTTAAAAATAAACATCTTAGTTGCGACTAAAGCGCCTGGTCAACAGTGTCCGGTTGGTTGGAGTGCTTACCTTAACGACATTGACCATCTACCACGAAGCTGTAGAGGACTTCTTGATATGAGGCTTGTACCAACTACATTACCTTTTTTGCTACAAATACATGACATGTCAACTTTTATTTTTTATTTTTTTATACTTTACATGACCCGTCATCACATCTACTGTGCAGATCTTAACACTTTTTGCACTTGATTCGTTTTCCCTCCATTCATTATTGACAAAGATATTGGAACATTTCGCTTTCGTCTTCCTTATGTATGTTATCGGTTACTAGTCGAGTCGATTCTTTTTGCAATCTTGAAGATAACAGGCTAAACCGTTTCCACGTGGATAGGAGCAGAGCGCTGGGAGGAGGTTGAGCTAGCGATTTGCTTCCTAAACTATGGCAGCACTATTTTAATTTATTATTTACTGCCTACTCTTTTTAACGGCAGAGTTTATCAATCCCGTTGACGGGTGATTGCTGATGGCAAGTGATCGATAGAACTAGCTGAGAGACGGGCGAAACGAAAGACCCGCATGGTGTGATGGTGAACACGTTGCTCCCCGGAAAGGACAATAGCGCGTTCGTTCGCCATCGCAGACACCTCGGGGTCCGGAGTTTTGCAAATATCTCAGCATCATTATGGCAGCACTATTCACTTTGCTATCCCACTCCTCCCATTACGTTTTATTACCAAAAAAGTCTTGTTGCTTAAAAATTTTAAGTTTCGCTATTCAAAATAGTCAAATTAATAGTATAATGGAAGATGTGTTATACGTTGATCTGTTCGTTACGGATGGGCTACGTATTCGATTCCATTTACAATATGATTGAATCTGCAACTTTTTTGTAGAGATAGCTTACGACGGTTTAGAGATATATCAGGACAGTGTTGTTTTATTTCCCAAACATGTTTGGTCGTAAATTTCTTAAACATGAGAGAAGGTGGGCTTCATTTTTCTGGAACGTGCTATCGAACAACTGTATTATACCAAACGATCTCTAACTGTTGCTCTACGTACTCTCCTTAAATAATAAAACGTAATAGGTGCCTGAAAATTTTGTGCTTTTTTGAAAGATGAAGAAAAACAACCAGCTTTTGTGTTCTAGTTGCCCACACGGCTATTCGTGCAGTCCGTCATCTACTGCCGGACAATTCATATGCTGTCGTCTTTCCACTTCAATGCGTTGTACACGTGGAAAAACGTTCTTGGCTAATAGCCATCCAAGGCTTTGTAACAGGTAACAGGAGTTAATAGGAAGCTTCTTCTCTAAGCGAATATCATCGTTAAAGGACTTGAGATGTCATAGAAGTAAAAATCAAGTCTTTTGTGTAATAGTTACTTGGATATTTGGATACTTAGATGGCTCGTCCAGACTGGTTGTCCGGGTCCCAACATAATCGCCATTTATCTGAGATATGCTGGTTAAGCCATTGTGGTTCTCTAAAATTCCGAGGTCAGCCTGGTTAAAGTCTGCCCCAGGTCTTCACCACCACTGGTAGTTGTATCCCTTGTGGATCAGAGGGAGATTTGCCACCATACGACCAGTTTCATTCCAGGACGATGGCGGACCCTGGTATTGGTTTACTCTTAGCTAGGCTTCCTGGTGGAAACGCCGGACTCCTGCTCAGCTTGGGAGACCCTGCCGGGGGAACGAATCCCTCCGCTGTGCACCCAGAAACATCCCCCAGCCACGATGAAGCGGTGAACCGTTTGTGCAATAAGTAATTCAAAATTTATGTAAACAACTCAAAAGACCAACTTCCTATAAACCTCAACATAAATAGTTAATGTATTTATTTATACAATCTTACAAACTGATCTTTTTGAGCCGATGCAAAGTTGGTATAGGTCTTCGTTGTCGTTGTTGTCGTTGTTGTTGTCGTTGTCGTTGCTGTTGGTGTTGTTCGTCGATGGCTGACGATTCTCCCTCAGAGCCTATACGTGTTTAATGTAACAGTAGTCTTATATTCGGTGAAATATTTATAGTATTAATGAAGACGAAACCTCCAAATAAACGCCATATTGATCAAAAAGGCTACTCACCGTGCTGTTATGAGTGGAACAGCCGACGTGTTCTTCATGTGAGACGGCGAGCGAGACCCATCCACCATTTTGAAATAGCGCGCCAGGTCACGTATGATAGTGAGACATTCGTTTTCCTGGTTCATGTTTGGGCTTTTGAAACTTATACAAAACGCCTCGAGAGTTTTGCGCGTTGATGTTTTTGATTCCTGCGCTAGGATCCGGACAGTCACTTCGAAATCATCGCCGCTGCGCTTTTGTGCCCTTTGTGTACCTAGAGGAGTGCTTTGACGATTTTCAACTTTCCCATCTAGGTCTTCTTTTATGCTCACATAAAGAGGTCTACCCGTTTCCCCAATATATTTCTCGCCGCATGCATTACATGAGATCAAGTATGTTATACCTAAACTCATGCAATCCCCGTCTCTCTCGTTAGGACAGATCATACAGTTTTCTGAGCTGCACAAACGATCATAGAGACGGTTTCCAACTAACTAGCGGCGAAGGGTATTGGGTGAAAGGTCAATAATCTACATAATTTTCAAGATCACTTTTGCTTAAGCGCCTCTTAATGGCGTAAGTTATTTCATTTGATATGAATGGCAGCTTAGAGGGGATCTTACCTACGCTCGAAACATTATTTTGGGGAATAATCCCAGCTTTTCGTATAACCCGAGTGGTTTCTGCTTCATAACCATTGGAGATGGCTATTTTTCGTGCTAGGTTTTGCGATTCCTTCCTTTCCTCTCCTGTGCACACATTTTGAGCCGTACGGTACATGTTTTTGATGAGTGCTTTCTTCAACTGTGAAGTATGAGAGGAGAGGTGAACTAGTATATTTTTGACTACTTGGCTTGCGCTACCATTTTGCTATATAACCACTTTCTGAAAGCTTTATTTGGATGTTTAAGAATGAAAACCAGTTTTCGGTTGATTTTTCCCGTGTAAATTTTATATACTCACACTTTCTTAACAATTTAAGGCACTCATCCATCTGCTCTTGTGTGGAACAGTTTTCGTTCCACTGATTCCACTACTTTTCCATGACTGTTTGAAAACAGATTTTTTTTCTCCGATTTTTTTTCTTTCTAAGACTCTTCATTTTCTTTTCAGGAACAGAGTCAATCAATGTCCACGAAGTTACTCCTGCGAGCAGAGCACTAGCGTACGTTATCACTAGTCCTTTTGAAGACTAACTGAAATAGGGAATAGACCTTCACACTTTGATGTGCAGTCTTCGGTAGTATGGGGTATAGAGTCTAGGTCAACCTTGTATCTTTTTGTCTGGGCCAGGTTCTCTAACGGTTTCTCGAGATTGCCGTTTCGAGACGTTGCAAAGTTAGTCACATTTAGCTGTGGAAGTGAATTCGTTCGCTATTTGTTATCAAAGGATCTTTTACCATCTCTAGAAGGCAAATCACCGACCAGATTAAGGAATGAACATAAAAAAGAAATATAAAAGGAAAAACAGTTTTACATCATATTTCGTCTTCAGCCAATATGTTCCTTATAATTTCAACACCTGTCGCTTTCTTATACTTCGTAAAAGCTTTAATAGAACATTTTGAAGCCTTTGTTTCTTTTTTTCCGATAACTATGAGACTCCACTGGAGATTACTAAGTGCAACAGGTGTTGATTCCCGCCTACTCGTTGTTCTTTCTAACAAAACTTTACACTAAGATGAAGTTATTTTCAAGTCCAGGATTTTCTTTCCACTTTCGATGTTTCGACTGTTGGCAATGATTCTGTGCATTAGCTTATCTTTCGTTGGCTTTCCGGGTGGAAATATCAACCCGTTCTTAGTTTCGCCTATTGGGTGTGCGAACATTAAGCCCTATTGGGTGTATGAACCTTTTATGGTGCATTGCTGTCCGACAACCGGAAACGTTCCTCTGCTAAGATTAGACAGTAGATCATTGAAAAAATTTTACTCGATTATTAGTTGTTACCCACGTTTTCTTATTTGACCAGGAATTTATTTGTATTAACGTTGCTGGACTACGCTAGAAGTTTTATGGTTCATTATACTTGTTCTCACCAGTACTATAGTACCACTCGCAAAATAATAAATTTTAGCCAACGGTCACCATCTGTTGTTCAGCTGGTGTTCTAGACGATCGCATACTTTGTTCAAACGGGCGTACTCCAGCACTTGTGAATGGTTTCATCCGTAGCTGTCGTAATGAGGGACAATCTGACGGCTGTCCCGTAGGACACAAATGCGAGCGAGCCAGTAATGGATTACTGGTTTGTTGCCCAAGGTTAGAATGCTTGTCAAAAGTCGATGATTAGTCAGTTGTAGTGATTCAGCCATGCCATTGGAGATATTTGTCAGCTAAGGTTGTTTCGCTACTACCGATTCTAAGCTTTCAGTTTCTGAGGAAGAGAGATGTGAAAAAAGCTATAGAGCCTCTAGGATGAGTAAAAAATAGCCAACTAGATCTTTTCTGACTTTTTAAGAGTGTTAGCATTTATGCTTCACAGATCCATACTATTATAGAAAGGATAGTCCTTCATATTTCAGTTCCATCTCCAGAGACAATATTAAGCAAAGTTCGATTGATGTATGCCCTGATAACAGGTTTCTTTTCCTTATAGTGTTCTGCCATTTTGAATAACCCACTACTTTTTTCTATTATTATTATGCTTTTATACTTTAAAGAACTTTTATAGGCGCTATGTTTATTAGATGATTATTTAATACAGCTGTGCACTGTCATTTACAGCAAGTGATCTTTCTTCCACTCTCGGCATGAATATGGTCAAAGAAAGTAGATGTAACCGTCATGAACGGGTGATTGCTGATGGCGCTGGTCGACAGAAATAGCTGAGACCCACATGGTGTAGTGGTGGACGCGTTAGTCCCCAAAAGGGTAATAATAGTGCGTTCATTCCCACCGCAAACACACGCGGTCCGGATTTTTGCGAGTGATTATTTAAAGATTTTTTATTGTGGGTAGAAATTACAGCTTTCATGCAAAGATTGTTGATTTTAGGTAAACAGTGAGAGTTGTATGTAGAAACTACAATCCACTCAGGGTGCGTGAGAATGGTCGTTGAGTGCCCTTCGTCGATTGTTATTAAAGAAAAAGATTTCAAGATGTTCTCATCACTCTTATTGTTACCAGCTGTTACGGTTAAGCTATGTAATATAAGGAAGCGGATAGCACAATGGTAGTGATTTTGGTATCACAAGCACGGTGCAGTTCCGATCCCACCTCACGCTCACCAAGCCTCCCATCCATTCAGAGTCGGGAAATTGGTGCCAGACTTGCTCAGAAAAAAATCACTCCATGAAATCTAATTGGGAACGCTCCAGCACGGTTATCTCAGGACCCCAGAAAGAATTGCTCGACCAACATTCTACGGCATTCAGAATGAGATGAAAATCCTCAAGCAGCAGCCGAAGCCACACAAAATAGTTGGAAGACTTTCGTGGATGATGGGTGCGAGGAAACGAATCGAATTTGAGAAAAGATGGTGCCCACACAGTAGACATGAAGACGGGTCGTATAAAATTTAAAAATATGTGATATAGGATATGTATACATAACCATTTACCGTATGTAGTACACTGTAAATTATAAACTGCATTAACTTTTAATTATTACCCTTTCTTTTTTCACGGCAAGGTACAATGTGAAATTTAACGACAAGAGTGCCAAGGTGTGAGCAA
The DNA here is from genome assembly GCA_900624975.1 of Angiostrongylus costaricensis. Taxonomy (NCBI): domain Eukaryota; kingdom Metazoa; phylum Nematoda; class Chromadorea; order Rhabditida; family Metastrongylidae; genus Angiostrongylus; species Angiostrongylus costaricensis. The sequence goes on along the minus strand of UYYA01004237.1, from coordinate 107,270 downwards.
AACTCGGTTCCTGAGATGGGTGGGTTTCGAACCCACGATTACCGCCTGCTGCGGTCACACATGCTATGCGCCACGTCAACCCCGGAACTTGATGTTTATTTCTTCCAGCAAGTTTTTTACTTCATTGGTGTTATCATAATTTACTCAAAACCAAAAATGGCTGAAAGAAAGACAAAGCAACGGCCTCATTCGGTGTGGTGAATAGTAGGTCAGACCCGATTAATGCTAATCACGAGTTCGAAGCCCATCTAAGGTTCCCAAATTTGATCGTATCTCAGCATCCTTGTCGTAAACCTCATATTCTGAAAAGAAATGTTACACAAAAATGTAATAAGACTTGACAAATCTTTCGAAATGTTGAATTCCATTGATCCATCACATGTCCTGTGAATCCAGACGACTTTGAACAACTTTACTTGATGATCTAATCGTCATCTTATCACAGCGAAAAGCTTCCCCTAAGTGCCGAATCCCCGTATTCAAGCAGAGATGTATCTGCGGCTCTTCACTGGCGATACTACTTATGCTGCACTCTTTCTTGAACAACAAACTCTTTCCCTGAGAAATGACCTCGTCCAAGGAGGTTTTTCGTAAATTATTAAGTGTAGGAAACAGCTTTTTACGAGCTATTTCTGAACTTGCACCTACGTTTGGCGCTCTTTCCAGCGGATGCAAAAACTGCCTTAAAAAACTCTGTAAATCGTGGAAAAGGAGTGACATGACATATTGTGACATGTAGTTGAGTATATGTTATGTCGGTTAAACAGTTAAATTGCTAATGACGTAAAATAAAGGACTACTGGTCTATTTCAGACAACCACTGATGTCATCGTTGTCAAGAGATTTCATCTACTGTGATCAAACGGCGTACATCTGCCCCAGTGAGAATGTACGGAACGTTGTATTTTATTACGTAAATATTTTTGGCAGACTTAATTATAATGATAGTAACCCTTACTGACGTGCTATTAATGTAGTTCATCACCAAATCTTCTGTCATCGATCTAGGCATGTCTACCGATGGCCAGGAGAAACCGTTATGTATGTTGTTCGTCGATTCCGCAGTGTACTGCGGGTATTCATGAAGTTGATCTGAGCGGAAAAATCAGAAAGTGAGTGTCGCTTGTTTTTTTTATCTATTTATATGACCTAATATCACGCCTAGAACGAACCCCAATATCTCCTTTAATTCGATTCGCTGTCTTGCATTTGCCGTTCACAAAAATCTTCAAATTTGCGTGTGTGTTCGGCTCAAGGATTTCGTCTTCTTCATGAATGTCGTTGAATGCCAGTCGAGTTGATTCTACCTGAGTTTCTGGGATGACTTTACAAGAGCATTCTCGGATGTCTACATCTGGCAATCATCGAATCGTATGCATCGAGCGCAGCTTTTCTGGACAAGTCTGGCAGAAATTTTTCGGAGGGATGGGACGCTTGGACGGCTGGTCGCGGAGTAGAACCATAGTATGTGGTGTCAAACATCTATCTGATCATTAGGATAAAGTTGCAATTGGATATCGTTTTGATGATCAAATGAAAAATGAGGCAATAAGATGAAATGAAGAAATGAGTGACTCCCGGTTCGTATTGTTTTCAACCCGCCCAAGAATGGGAAACCATGGTGACTTTTTGTTTTATATTAATATTTCGCCTAAATTGTTTATATACTTGAAGCCTTTAAAAAACTAAAACTACTTTAGGTGTACTACTTCCTTAGACTGCGGTTTGGCTTTTGTGTGTAGACCTTCTGATGTTGATGAAATCAATGTTTGCTGTTCGGCTGAAGTTATACCAGGAAACGAGGTTCAATTTTTGACGATTTTGTTTTGTTGGCTAAAATATCATAAAAGACATGAAATCTAAAAATATATTGGTATGTATACATACATAAACTTATATGTACTTAAATATTCTTACATGTGTATAAAGGGCGCGTGTAGGGCAGTGGTTGGAGGAGCCCTGCAACACACACTTGAAATTGATCCTCGTGTCCATGGCCCACTAAGTCTTCCATCCCTCCGGGGTCGGCAAATTGGTAGCACACTTGTCTGGGAGGATAGCAGCACTGGCTCGATACACTGGTAGGCCACACTGAGTAGTAAAGCCAGATATGCATTCAACTACCTCTAAGCAATGCTTATTGAAGTCGAATGCATGGCGCATCCCTGAAGGTTTGATCAACGCCAAGGGTTTTATCCGTTATTTTATGCGTGCTTGCTTATGAAAAAAATATATAAATATAAACTTTTGTGTATATTTTTCTATGACAAAACAATAGCATGATATACGACATTGTAGCTATCATTTATCAAGTGACAGTATTTTAACACTAGCAGTAAAATCATGATTACCACGTTGCTTATTTGCAATCTACGAATTAATTCGGCCAAAAATTTGCAATCACATAATTGGGAGGTACTTGGGAGGCGGCTAGGTGTCGCAAATAACAAATAAGCTACTAGTCTACTCTGGAGATCTGGCAAGCTGCCAATGAACATGCTCCTATTTTAAGAGCTCAGCAAGCTATACTTGAGCATCAAGCAGTGTCACCTGTCATCTTTCACCTGTAGTACCCGTTGATCGTCGAGTCGAGCGGGCGCCAGTAAATCTTCCATTTTTTCCTGTCGCGTGCATGAGTAGCTTAGTGAGTTCTGTTCGCTCTAGGGACTCGTCGAGCACAATACCTTTCTTCAAGGCTCTTCGTGAAGAACTCTGACCATTGGGTCGGTGGTTTTTCTTGCAGTATGTTTGACATCCCGAGGAATCCAGTCACTAATGGCTCTTGTCCATCGGTTGTCATTCATACGCATTACGTGTCCTGCCCATCTTATCTTCGACTGTTTGGCGTACAGAATGGAATCCTTGATTTTTGATCGTAGACGCAGGTCGGATCTTCGGATTCCTTCCCTTACTTGTATGAAACAGAATACTCCTAGCATCGTCCTTTCGACTGCGCGTTCGATAACACTGAGTGATCTTTCATTCCGCTTGCGCAGCGAACAGGTTTCTGACGCATGCGTTAGCGCGGGAAGCATCGTTGAGTAGAGAAGGTGGGCACGGTGTTGGATGTACTTTGTTCTCTTCACTAGATCCTTAATGATCTTGAGAGTTCCCCTAGCTGCTCATTTGCTCCTTCTTAACTCTGGAGCTAGGTTGCTCATCACGTTGATTTCCCGACCTAGATGGACGTAACTGGAGCATTTGGAGATATGCGTTCCGTTGAGCGTGAATGGGGCATACGAAACCAATCCGTTCTTCATGAACATCGTTTTCGTAAGGTTTTGTCGAAGGCTAATCCTTCCACAGGCTTTATCAAAGTCGGTAAGCATACGTTCTGCTTGGCTAATGTTTGGTGTTATGAGGACGATGTCATCAGCAAAGCGAGGATGGTATAATTGCCGACCATCGATTTTCACTCCGTTCCATTCCAATGTTCGCATGATGTTCTCGAGGGTGGCGGTAAATAATTTTGGCGAGATGGTGTCGCCTTCCCTAGCCCCTCTTTTCACATCAGTGGTAATATCGTTGTAGAATGGTGATATCTTGGTTGTGAAGTTTTTGCACAACTCAAGAATCTTTATGTACTGAGAAGGGACTTTTGATTATCAAGGGCTTCCATGACTGCTTCTATCTCAATTTAATCAAAGGCCTTCTCTACATCGATGAAAGCGAGACAGAGCGGTCTTTTGTACTTTCGCGATACTTCAATGAACCTTGTTATCGTGTGGATGTGGTCCATCGTACTAAATTCTCTTCGAAACCCTGCTTGCTCACATGGCTGTCCTTTGTCCAATCTTAACTCGCTTTCAACGTTTGACATGGAACTCTTCCAGTGGAAAGCACCAGAACGAAATAGTCGATAGCATAGTAAATCAAAGATTATGCCTTACCGCTATCGATGCTGTATCAAAATTCTACACATATCAGACCATAGCCTCCTTCGTGCGACGTTTCTCACTGAGTAGGGAAACAGTCACCAAATTTAAGAAACGAAATCCGAAAACCAATATAAAGTGCTGCTTATTCACTTCATTGCTTTGAGAACGCAATGGAGAAAATCATTCACCATTACTACTCGGATCTGCTCAATAGCCACAACTTCCTGCCTTAATATGAAATAATGGGGAATGGATATGTCGTACCACAGATTCTCCCTTCCAAAATCAGACGTGATATTTCGTCGTTAAAAAATGGAACCACACCATATCCAGTCAGGATAAGGTCTGAACACCCGAAAAAGCTTCCGTTAGTCCTTATAAGCACAAGAGCTCGGCTCTTCACACGTTACCTGTCTGAATGCGAGGTTCCTATCCATTGGAAAATCAGCAAGATCGCGCTGTTTTTCAAAAAACGTGATCTCTACGATATCTGCTTACTGTCCGTCGTTTGTTTACAAAGTTTTCACTCCAGTGATCCTAAACAGGATTAAAATAGTGCTAAACAAAGGACAGCCATGTGAGCAAACAGAGTTTCAAAAAGGATTCACTAATGTGGAATACATCCACACGATAACCAGACCTATTGAAGTGTCTTGAAAATACAAGATAGCCCACTGTTTCACTTTTATCGGTTTAGAGAATGCTTTTGACTCAGGTGAGATAAAAGCAAGCATGGATTCCCTGGAGAGCCAGGACGTCCCTACTCGGTATACAAAGATTCTTCGTGAGCTCTACAAAAATTTTACAACAAAGATATCACAATTCCACAACGATATTAACACCGACGTCAAAAGAGAGCTAGCCAAAGCAATAGCATCTCGTCAAAATTATTTGCTACCACCGTCGTGAATGTCACGCGAACATTGGCCCTGAACAACATGGGAGTGAAAATCGATGATCAGCAATTACAGTCTTCGCTTAACTGTTGATATTATTATAGTGATGTTGTTTTTAAAACTCCAAGCATCACCCAAACGAAACGAATGCTTTCCGACTTTGATAAAGCCTGTGGAAAGATTTGTCTCCGACCAAACCTCAGCAAAACTAAGTTGATGAAAAACGAATTGGTTTCATATACCCTATTTACGATTAACGTTACGAATATCTCAGAATGCTGTTGCTACGTCCATCTTGGTCGCGAAATCAACATAATTTACGAATTCGTTCTAGAGTTAAGGAAGAGGAAGCAGCTCGGAGAGCTTTCAAGAGCGTCAAGAATGTTTTAACGTATGGGTCAACAGGCAGGTCGTTGCTAGCAGGATGAAAGATCGCTCAGCGTTATAGAACGCGGAGTCGAAAAGAGGAGGCCAGGAGGATCCCGTGTCACACAATTGAGAAAAGAGATCCGAAGCTACTTCAACCACATAGATCGCAGACACCGTTCTTGAACTAGTTGTCGAAGATAAGGTGCGCCGGACACGTCATGCGTGTAAACAACAACCGTTGGACAAGGGCCGTTAGTGACCAGATTTCTCGGGATCTCAGACCCATAGCGTGAAGACCCTTGATCCAAAATGATCAGAGGTCTTTACGAAAATCTGGGAAGAAAGATATGACGCTCAAAGGTTCTCTAGAGCAAGCAGAACCCACTGGTCCACGACTGGGAAAAAGTGGAAGATTTACCGGTGCCCGCTCGAGTCACTTGACGGCCAAGGGACGAAGGGTGATGCAAGTGGCTTTCTTATGTAATTCTTGTCTAGTATTGTTACTTATTTATGTCTTCGTATATATCGTGCACACCGTGTATTGTTCCATCGGTCTTTTATCTCACCTCCGATGGTGAATTACTTGGATTATAATGGAGTTCATGAGCACCGCACCGTAATCTGTAAGGGCTTTGGAGTTGCGAATCCAGCTCATTGATATTATGTATTCTATAATTAATAAGCTAGCACGAGTTAGATAAAGAAACTTTATTCGGCTAACGTTTCGCCGCCTGCGACTTCTTCAGAGCCAGATTGGCACGAGTCGATTGTTCACAGTTGCTCTTTCTCTCGATGTGAGTCTTTGTTATCGACTCGAGTCGAGCCCAGTGGAACACGCCCAAACGGAATGTGATTGATTTCAATTATGAACACCTGCGCCCATCGTTTAGTTGGTCGTACCAGAAGAGACTGCATCCTCTTGAAGTCCATCCCACTATTTTTTTTTCCCTCTATCCGCCGTCTTTTATTCTTATGACCAAGATTCCTATTACCTCCGTGTTTCGTTGTCGACATGTTTTCTTGGATTTCGAGGATGGGATAGGTTTCAGAGATCTGAGCTACCCATACCAGTTAGACCTTATCAGTACCACTTAGCCTTCAGAAAACACGTTTAAGTGCTATATGAGTAACGCAGCTCACTTCTTCTCAGCGTAGCAGCGCGGGGAATGCCGATGGCCCTAAAGGATGAGCATATAGTTCAGGATCCGTTAATTGGTCGGTAGCTCCTCTGATAGGGTCGAACATGGACCAAGCTTTTATCTTTTATGACGATATTAGCTAGGTGGATACGAGCGAGATTGAAATGAGAACAAACGATACACTTGAAGGAATCTAGATGGACACTGGAGTTGGAGCACTGAGGAACTGAGGAACTGGAAGATAAGCGCTTGAAGATTGGAAGATGAGCACTGGGGGTTGAAACCCAGGCACTGGCAGATTGGAGGACAGACACTAGTTTCTATAACTACTGGTGCTCCTTATATTCTCTCTGTAATGGGTGAGGTTTTGCAGGAGTCAGAGATAGCGCTGATTCAGGACATGACACGGTACCTGCGGAAAAATACATCAAATAAGACGGTATGCCAGAGGCTTCGTCAACATAGAACTTAATCAGAAAGCGAAGGAATAGTTCGTAAAGAAAGCTTGTCTAAAAGGCTACGCAAAGGCTTATCAGAGGCTCATCTGAAAGAGATGGAATAGCATGTATAAAGGCTTTTACCGAAAGTACGTGTCGAAACGGTATAAAAACTTATACATTATGAATGGATAAATTTAAGATAGTTTTAAGTAGATAGTTAGCATAAAAAGCATGTGAAATAATAGAGAGTAGAAACTATTTAAGGAATAGTTACTATAGACTGCTTGTGGTGGCGACGACCTGGGGTACACTTTGGCCTGGCTAACCTCGCGACTCCAGGGAACCACAATGGCTAGGTCCGAAAAAATGTAAATTATGCTGGGGTCCACACAACCAGTGAATATGGGTCATCCAAGTACTCAGTTATATTATATTATCATATTGTTTTATTTTAAAGAAACAGTATGTTTTTTGTTGCCATCTTCTACAAGCGACTGTATAAAAGATATTGTTCTTCAGAAGGTTTCAATTAAAGAATTCAAGCACACATAGATATGAACTTTTCTCAACAATATTGGGAATAATAGAAGCATTCCTGCAAACTAAGCAACTAGTAAGAATCTGCTGTTTTATTCTTCAAATAAACCACGAAACGAATATGAGAATTAGTAAATTTCCTAAGACAGTCTGATGTATTTTTATATATTCGTTTCTACAACGTTCTTGTTCGCGCTGCTCTTTATACATCGCGAAGAACTTAAAAAGCATCAGCTTGTAGTGTAGCTGTGGATTTTCTCTTTTATGTTTTTCTTTCACAAACTCTGATCTATCTATGTTTTCTAAAGATTTTGTTAATTTAATGTGTAAATTTTTCCCTCCAATGTCTCAGTTCGTGTCCCCGACTATAAAGGCAAACGTGGCCAGTATTGATGATGAGGAATGGGTGGTGATTGAAGGATGATAAATCCGTTGTTCTTATTTCTTTTTTACTTATCATTTTGCTACAGTACTTAAGCAAATCGGACTTTCATGTTGTGTGAAATGTTAAGTATACAAGCATAATAAGTGTAATAGTGAACTATAGGCAGCTTATGCTGTAGCGGAGACTGAACGATACACAGAACTTTGTTATGTGACATTTTTCCTTCGATTTCTTTAGTTCTCACCCCGAGTGTTTCTTCGATCTTGATCGCTTTTTTTCTACCATTTCTTATTGTGTTTTCTTATTCATTTTTATTTTATTTCTTACTCTTATTTTATTTTAGAGCTCCACATTGCTTTTCCTGAGATTTCTACAGTATTTGTATTAATCGAAGCATATAAATGAATAGTTTCCATGTTTCTTAAACCAACAGCAGACAATTGAACTTATACAAATCACTAACAGATTTCAGAAATTCGCGTTAACCGTCTGAAGTGACTCGATAACACAGTGATAAACAGCTCCTCAAAGTCGGTCCTTGGTCAATTAGCGTTTCACTTCTTATCTTCTTCTCGTTTCTAAGTTTCCCTGCCATAACGCTGTAATGCGTAGTTCCATTCCTAAGCAATGTAACCTATGCGGAAAAAGTGTTCGTTGTGCCCGCTCTTATCTCTTCAATCCCCCATCCTTTTGGTTGAGAAATTGGTGTCGGAGTTATCCGCCAAAAGATCATGCCCTTAATAAAATCACAATCTGCAATCCAAGTGGGAACGCTCTTGCCCGGCTCTCTCAGGACTACAGGGAGAATTTACTCGACCAGCATTGAACGGCATTGACGATGAAAGGAAAATCATCAAGCAGAGCAGCCGAAGCCACATGTAAAAACTTGGAGGACGCTCGTTGGATGACGGATGCGAGGAAACGGATCGAATTTGGGAATTAACAGAATCCGCACTGTAGATGCAAAAGTAGGGCAGTATAAAATAAAAATTGTCTACTCAGAAAGCAGGCTAGAAACAAACAAACGTCTGTAATCACTACCACTATCAGAGTTCAACGGAATGACACACAAAGATAAGAAGGAGTGAATAAAAACAGTCGTCTACATCTCTCGTACTGTCCCTAATTTTTTAGCCATTGTTTCAGGCAAAGGAATTTGCTGAATGACTGGCATAACCATATCTACTCCCTTCTCCTTTAAATTAAATGTCGCGCCAAAATAAATATTACGACATGAAACTCTTTAACTTGCGCCTTTCCCTCTACCTACTTTTCCTACGACTTCTATATCATGATTTCATGAATCCTAAATAAAAAAAACTGATGTTGAGCGCGGTACCTAGTCTTCCAGTCCTTCCATACAGAACCTTCTTCCAATCAATTTTGAACGAATAGCTAATCCAAATATTGTATTTGAAAAGATTTGTCGAATATTGTTGGTGAAACAAGAGAAAGATCATAAATGATCGGCTTTTTATGTTAACATTCAATGCAACCCGTCTTACTTGCCAACAAATATCCCATTAGCTATGTTCGACCTCAAATGTTCGGTCTTGACCAATACGCCAACGAAAACTGCAAAACCCTACCGAGATCTATATTTGAGCTGAAATAATAGAGTTCATTAGGTCTGGTGAACTGCGAGGGGTTCCTGTGGTGCAATGGTCGAGGGCGCCCTGCAATACACGTGGGATCAATTCCCGCACCCAGAGCTCACCAAGCCTTCCATCCCTCTAGAGTCGGCAGATTTGTTCCAGACTTGTCGGGAAGGATAGCAGCACTAGCCCGATAGATCGGTAGGCCACCACGGGTCAGTGTAAAGGCCAGATATGAATTCAGCCACCTCCAACGATGCTTAATGAACTCGAAAGACCGACTTTCTATAAACCTCGTCATAGATAGTTGATGCTTAATGAAACCGAATGCGTGACGCATCTCCTAAAGATTGATCAACGGCGAAAGCTTTATCTTTTTTATCCTGGCAAATCGTAATTCGCCTTGCCGTTTCACCCTTGCACTGTCTATCAACTAGTCTTAGGATTCGCCCCTGTCATAAAAGGAGTCGATGGCCTCTTACAAAAATCAGAATCGCAATGTCGCAAATCATCCCTTGATCTACAAGAGCTCATAATGCTCTGTCATAAAAAAAAGTGATAACCCTTTAACACTTCTAATTCCGGACTACATGGAATACCAGAGATAGAACACATATAGTAGTGGGCTGGATTTTGCGCCCCGGGTCTGCTAAGCCTTCCACCTCCCGAGGTCGGGAAATTGTTACTAAACTTGTCTGCAAGGGTAGCAGCACTGAGTCGGTAATCGGTAGGCCACATAGAGTCTTTGTGTAAGTCAAATCTAAGCCAAATGTGGTTTCATTCACCTCTGACGATGTTTGATGAAGCCTAGTGTAGGCGCATCCTTTAAGGATTCGTAAACGACAAGCACCATATCCAGTATCCACTTATGGTAAATCCCAGTTGACCAACGCGCAATATTTCACTGAGTAAAAAGACGATATGCTGGAACGAATAACAGAAGAACTCCGTAGATGAAGGTTGCAGAACAGTAGTCGCATGATAAAAGTATTGCTGCAAACCTAACAAATGACCGCGGGCCACGTAGCTATCTAAGCATGCTCAATGGTACTTTGGAAAAGCAACTGTGAAAAAACTTTAGCAGAATATTTTACTATTTATGATCGATCATCGCTTGTCATCAATCTCTCATTCCGGATTTAGCTAGAGCAGCTCCTCAACGTGCACAAGTTCATTTTGGCAATGACTAGTCTTCTCATGATCTGCTACGTTGAACCTTTGCTGTTTCGCCAACGCTACTCCAAACTTGATAATGAAAACTTTAAAAATAAATAAAGGATAAGGGTAACGTTGATCAATCCCTGAGGAATGAGCCATGAACTAGACTTCGATAAGAATCGCCGGAGGTGATTGAATGCAAATCTGGCGTTTATAATGATTCGCGGGTCTACTGATGTATCGACCCAGTGCTGTAACCCTCCCAGACAAGTATGGTACCAATTTGCCGAACCCGAAAGGATGGAAGGCTTCGTGAGCAGGGGACGCGGGGATCGACCTCATGCGTATTGCAGAACGCTTCCGACTGTTCGTCTATATAAATAGTTACAAACAAACATCAAGTGAATGACGAAATCAATACGTGCGGATAACAGTAGGGAGCTAAGACTAGTACTGACAATAAAAAATTGCAATACGCTTGAAGGGTTAATTATATAAAAAACGGACAGTTTGTGGCCGGCCGGATACCTTGTATGGCGGGAGCGGATGGTTTTAGAAGGTTACGACCGATTGATTAACGCATTCGATCTACGAGAGTCCAGGATACATGTGAACTACCAGAGACGCAGATTGGCAGAGGATGTGCTATCAATCAATAAGAATCATTCTCCTGAAAAGATCCAAGTGCTACTGTTAAGCTGATTTCCTGTTACCTTAAATGACAGTGGTATGTGGAATGATGTTCCTCTATTCATGGCCTATCCTCACATCAACTGTGGGGATCATAACACTTTTTGCTTTCGATTCATTTCCTCGCGTCCATCATCAAGGATGATCTTCGAACTATTTGTTGTTTCGACTGCTACATGAAGAGTCCTGAAATAGCGAGGCCAGCGCTTTCGCACTTGAATTTCAAGTAGTGAACTGTCCCAAGACAAGTTTGGTACCATTTTCCCGACCAGGTTAGGATGAGATTCTTCGTGAGCCTAGGACGACAACGAACCAGTAGCTTGAAAAATGACTCGACTCATCGGCTCTGAGAAAGACTAATACATCGAAACGTTAGTCCAATAAATAATGGATAACAACCTCATGTTGGCATATGAAACAAGGTACATTGTGAAGAGTGCGTTCAGCGCTAAAGAATGAAGAATTCATCTGAAACTCTTCCTAGTTCAAATTACAGTCCTCTAAAACGAATGTGCTTACACGGACATATCTAGTTCAAACGTCTCTACATTCTGTAGTACGTCGTACAACCGTCGTCCATATAGGCACTCGATTTTCGTGTGGATTTGCCTGAACTTGAGGAACTGCGAACTCGTCTCTTCATTGACAAACTGAACTTGGAGCCTGGTTTCGCTTAGAATTTTGGAAACGTTGACATGTCTTCAACACAGACAGTCACCGGCCTTCATAAATCGGTGGAATACTTGCCTCTCTACGATCTGGTTTCTACCAAAACGATTGCAAATCTTCTCAATAATCGACGTACTGCTCGAAGAAGGTGGATCGGCACAATTCCGTGATAGGTTACTTTAAGTTGTAAGGTGAATATACTAGGATAGGTTATGTGGCGCTCCATCGAATTATGAATGGGGCGAAAGTGTGCAATGTGAATGAGACACCGCATAGGTCTCAGGTGGATTCAGCAGAGGACCGGCTCTTTGTTTCTCGACTGTGAATAATTGACTTGAACCTTCCTTATAAATGTAGTGTGTTCACATTCGCACCTATGTATCTACTTGAGTATGTAAGTTTCCATCCTGCAGATCTGTTAAGGTAAGACTTCAATCAAATAACCTTGAAGGGAAGAAGTCAATTCGATATCGCCTTCAAAAAATAATCCCCATCCAACCACAGAAGCTCAGAATGCACCTGGGAAATATCCAGGAACGCTCTACCAAAACTAAGGATGAATTCAAGCAAAGAACAGTTCGCGCAGCACCTAACGATATTCATGACCAAGACAAGTTCTTCAAGTCGCAGCCAGACCAACAAAATATGTGGGCGACGGACATGAGACAAAGAATCGAATAGAAGCAGTGCTGGCATAGAACATGCCATGAGGGACATGTAAAATAAGGTATACCAAAGGACTTTCTATAGGTAGCTTCCTCTTCTCCTGCCTCCAAAGCGAGCGCGGCCTACTGCACATCTCTAGTGAGCGACAGTGACCAAGGGCCCTTACCTAGTATTCTGTTGAGATCACTGGACGATTAACAGGATTACATATGCTATGGACTAGATTATCAAATTTGCAACGATTATGTACAAAAAACAACTTCCCATTGGTAAATGACTTCTCAAACACTTTAAAAACACTTTATTAACCCGTTAGAAAAACAGCTGCAATTTTTTCACAGAAAAAAAAATGCCCTGAGATTAAAGCACAATAAAATCGCTTGGATATCGATTCGTTACCAGTTGAAAACTCTATTCACTAATGCAAAAAATCGTCGATTATGCGGGCGAAGATTTTGTCGTAACTTCTCAATAACGTTGTCGACGATTTCACGGTGCGGACGACCTTTACTGTCACCGAGACACTTCACCCGGCTCGCAGGTGATCGTCGAAAACAAAAAAATCCCTTCTGTTCATTGAAAATCAGCTGATCGTCGCTGATCTCATGTGTCAAACCAAGAAACGTCTCCACACGACGGAGCTGAATATATGAAAAATTTTGCAACTTCAACTAATCTTATTTAACTTCAACGATGCTAAGATATTTGAAAAGCTCCGGACCGCAGGTGTCTGCGGTGGATAACGAATGCGCTATTGTCCCTCCCGGGAAGAAGCGAAGGACCCGTATGGTGTGGTGGCGAACGCGTTACTCCTCGGAAAGTACAATATCGCGTTCGTTCCCTACCGCAGACACCTGCAGTCCGTAGTTTTGCAAATATCTCAGCGTCATTGGAGTTATAGTTCGCAATATACCCTGCCATTAAAAAGAGTAGGCAGAAAAATAAAAACGGTTAAGATTGTAATCTTATTTAATTCCCCTTAGTAATTTCATTAACCAAATTGCTGATTTATTACAACCAATCTAAGACAGCCCACTCAAACGCATTTTTCTAGAGCAATGATCATCAGTTCCTCGACGCCTCGCCATGACGCGTTGGACTTGAGTTTCAACTGAAGTTCCAGGGTTATCAAAATCGATAAAGAATTAAATATTTTTAACCGTTACCCATCTTTAAGAATACATCAACACCACGAATTATCGCTGTCACTGAGTGTATCTGAACACGTTAGGGCTCTCCCTCTAGGGTTTTTTTCGTATGGATGCGGTCCATCGTACTAAGTCCTTATCAAAACCCTACTTGCTACCATGGCTATCCTTCGACCAGTGTTCTCTAAATTCTGTTTAGGGATGACTCGAGTGAAAAGTTTGCAGGTGACAAACAGCAGCCAGATTGGGTGATGGTCGGCGATATCGTGGAGGTCACCGCTCTTGAACTAAGGCAAGGTCGTGCTGGCAGGGACTACGGAGGGACCTTGAATTCAAAGGAATAACTAGTGAAGAGAAGGGTGAATATGTTGATGAGGACTGGCAGAAGGTTCTTTAGATATTGAGATCTAATGCTATTCGTTTTTTCATCGACGAAACAGCATGTCGGATATCGGAAGAGGGAGCCGATGGTACGACATTTTCATTTTCCTCTATTTCACATGAGGGCAGGAGCACGTGGCTATTGAAAAGATCGGAGTATTAATCACGGTTTACTTTTCTGGACGCTGTAACTGTTTCCACTGGGTGTCGTATTGCAATCATCTTGGTTTTGCAATTAGAGAAGCTTCGGTGGGCCCTGTAAATGCTCTGTCCCGCCTCTGCATCTTCGACCATAACTGCTGCTCTTCCCCTCTAAGTTCTTTTCTCGCTTGTCTTTATTGTTTTGTAATTTCGCACGTGAGTCAGCAATTGCCTTTAGCTCGTCCGACTCTACACAGGCTTGAGGGCTTCTGGAGACAGACGCAATCCCTCGCCGATGTTATCGAATCCGTGATCTTTCTGACAGCCTACTAATGAACAGAATAGATCCCTATTTCTGGTGGTTCTGGGATCTCGCTTCATTTTTTTTGAATTTAGCGGGTTTTTGTCTTTGCTGCGCGAAGTGAAATGTTACACAAGGGAGGCGATGGTTTGATCCTGTGCAGAATTTTGGAGCAAAGGCGATATTGATTTGGCAAAACACATTCCATTTACTATGATTTGATCTATTTCGATATGGTACCTGCAGTGAGAGGTTCCACGTCTAGCGTTGAGAGTGGGACTTCTAGAATTACGAGTTACTATGGATGGTCTTGGTCGTCACATAAACTCAGACAGCCTCTTACCTTTCTCGTTCCATTCTAATCCGTTTGTCGCAATGTAACGTTTTTCAGACGTTCTTCTTCGTCCAATCTTGGCGTTTAAATCTCCAATGATGACCTTGAAGAATGTATGGTTTTCTCTGTATAACTTCTCTAAGTCCATATAAAACGCCTCGACTTCTTCTTCGTCATAGCTTGATGTCGGCGCTTAAACAACGAAGACTGTCAACGCCGAAATTGATCCACGTCTTTTTAATCGTAAACGTCTGATTCGGGTTGTAAGCTGTTCGAATTAATCGTTGTTCATGGACAAACTCGTGTTGACGAGAACGCCGACGCCGCCGACTCCTCTACTATCGCATCTTCTAAGGAACAGTTCTTCTCCGGTGTCATAGACGGCGTTGAATGGGTGGCGTCATCTCCTCTCGGTCAGGCTTATGACGTCGTACCTTATCCTTCTTGCTTTCTTGAGCAAGTCTTCTGTCGAGGACTTCAGTCGCTTTACCAAACGAAATATGAGTGGCTTGTTCAAGAAGGTTCGTTTACGACTTCACATTTGTATTTATACGGTTAAAATAATACTACGCGAAAGTTTTTGTCTAATAATGGACCTATTCATGTTGTACATTTTCAGGCTTTGTTGCAAAATCAAAAACATCCAAAAACGGTTACAATTTACAGTTTTCTCCAGACACATTTTTAAAGAGAGTTTTTCTCGTTCGCCATCCTTTCTACTGACAAATGTTATTGATTGATATACAGTTGATGAACAAAAGCAATAGGTAGCTCACATACCTCACTGATCGGATTTCCACGAAACACGTCGCCGTTGACGAGCAAAATCTGCTCCATTAAGAAATACCGTAACCAGTTCACCATATGAAGGTCGTAAAGGGAATTTCGTATCGGTTTATAGTTGATGTTAATGACGTCAGTTTCAGCGAGAAATGCTTCTGTTTCAAACACCGGTAACGTTTTGTTCTGCTCCAGTTTATTGTAGTAAACCTTCAAGTTGGAAACTTTTTCCTTTTCCTTATCTTTCCTGAAATACCCGTATCTATTGCCCGTAAATTACCTGAGTAAAGTCACTTATTGTTCTCTGAGTGGGATCCCTGACAATAAGAATGATCTTCATCGATGGATTTAATTCGTAGACTCGTTGCGGTGCTATGGGCGAAGTGAAATAGCCAGGTGTTTTTTCAATAACCACCTTAAATTAAGCATGAAAAAGTCGGCTTGAGCATTAAAGGAATGACGGCGACCTTTCAACATTCCAGTTTAAAGTGTATTCGCTTGAAAATGCAATAAAGTGTTTTTCTATTGTTTAGCAGCAAGTTTTAAGCCAAGGAAACGGTTTTCGATCAATATGCATGTTTTTCACTATGGAATGTTTACAACCAAGACACACTTTTTCCACTGTGATACATTGCACGTTAAATACTTTAAATTTTTTTCCTGTCTACTCCTTGTTGTGCTTATTAGAATTTTGTTTCATCTCATTGGAATATCAGTACTATCGGCTCTAATATTGTACTCTAATATGGTTTGGGAAGAATCAATAGTCTCACCTCGTCGGATGTACTAGGTGGCATTAACGAACGGTACCACTCGACACCTTTCGAATAGTTCAGATTGAAATAATGAGCTTCTTTACGAGCGGCTTTTATTTTCGGATGAAGAGCCAACGCATCCAATAGCGCTCTAGTGCCCCCTTTTCGTACGCCGATAATTAGAGCAGTTGGTAAACGACGTGAAACGGACCTTTAAGAAAAAAAAGCTGTTCTCTTCTCGCATTAACCAGGTCATGGAAATTACAAATAACCATAAAAAATCGCTAAATACTAAATTGCAGTCCTCAAAGCTATTTACAGGGTTACCAAAATAATCAGAAAAGCCACCATGCGTCCCATATAGCGTACTAACTACGAAGCAAGTTAAAATCATACAGGAGACACTTTGATTTTTTCAGAGCATTCTGCAATTCACTGGTATTTAACTAGGCTTTTTCAGATTTCTGGTTTGTTTGTTTACTAGGACTCCGAACCGCCCTATGGTAATGGACTAGTAAGCCGGGAACAAGTTACATACTTTCAATCAGGCCCACTAACCTATACATGAGTGCGCATACAAAATCTACGTGGGAATCTTGCAGTTGGCACGTTGAGTGAGCTCATAAATCCACGTACTTCTCAATCCAAGCACTAACATCGATCGGGAATATTGTGTTTCTGCTTCAGATTCAACCCCGTAACGTTGTCACTCACTTAGGAAGGCATAAAGTGGACCCGCTTCTAACAGTACTTGAGATGACATGACAGAGATCCATGAAAGCAACTAAACATGTTTAAAGTAATTCAGCGCGAAAAGTCGCTTACTGATTGTTGATAACAGTCGTGTAACTATGAATGGATGAACGAAGATTATCGGTAACGGTCGAACCATAGGAGAACGCCATCATAGCCATTTGCATGACCGCCAGTATGAGCAATACCAAACATAGTGTGACGAGACATTCATTACTCCAGCACTTCATCACAACGCTCGCATCTGGACGGCTACAACTATGCGCTGTGATGAATCAACATCATGGATACATTCTAGTCAAACAATGACAGTTCGGTCAAACGGTAAATGTTAAGGTTATGGAAAAATGAGAAATCATGGAACTGTTTGTCCACAGAACGTGCAAAAGTGTTTGTCTAATGTTAAAACATCGAAAATCACGCGTAGAATGCCGTATTGGTGTCGTCATCACCTGTGAGAAGTAACCGGAGAGGAATGGGTTGAAGAAAAAGAGAAAAAGAAGTAGAAGAGAGGTGAAAGCAAACGCGTAATTTCTATTTCTAGATGAGCCATATTTAATTATTGTAGAGGCCTAAAGCCAAATCAGTGTTCATCTCGTTATCTTAAAACTGTCATCCATAAATTTTGTTGCTTTGGTGACTTGACAAGCGAAATCGCGAGATCACTTCTTGAAGTAGACACCAGTTCTTTTCGTTTTCTTTTAATTTTTTCTTGTTTTTTCAGTTGTCAAACATATCCGCCGAAGCACAATCATCGTCGACAGTTTAAATAGAAACTTTCCATTTTTTTTGTGATTCGGAGTATAAAGGATAAAGGATAAACCTCTCGGCGTTGATCAGTCCCTGAGGGATGTGCCACGCATTCGACTTCAATAATGATCACTGGAGGTGATTGAATGCATATCTGGCCTTTATAATGACTCACGGTGGCCTACCGATGTATCGAGCTAATGCTGCTATCTTTTCAGACAACTCTGCTATCAATTTACACCCCGGAGGCTTGAAAGGTAGTAAGACATAAGCGCTGAGATCGCTTTCATATATGTGTTGCAGGGCGTCTCCGAACAATGCACCAGACGCGCCCTCCGGAGTGGTCTTCGGTATTTAAAAACGGAGAAGAAGTGGAGTCAAATAGTTAAGAGCTAAGATCTGGGATAGATCTTTTAAAAATCCTTCAAGACTTCTTATTTCTTCTCCATTCCATTCTCCATCTTACATTCCTTTCATAACGTTTTTCCGCCTCATCGTAGCTGGGTGGTGTTTCTGGGTGTCGGGCCGCGAAGTACAGCGGGGGCATTGGTGCCCCCGACAGGGTCTCCCAAACTGAGAAGGAGTACGGCGTTTCCAATAGGAAATCCAACTAAGAGTGAACCAATACCAGGATCCACCACCGTGCTGGTATCAAACTAGTCGCATGGTGACAAATCTCCCTCTGATCAACTAGGACGGTGACTGCCTGTAGTGGCGACAACCTGAGGCGAACTTTAGCGAAGATGACCTGGGGACTCCAAAGAAACACAATGGCTAAACCAGCGAAATTTCGAAAAGTCAAGACGGCCCACCCAAGTATCCAAGTATGGAAGTATTTTGCGGTCCTCTTTCAATTCCTTGTTGCTCCATATCTATTAAAACACCTAATTTATTTGTCACAACATCATTTTTATGATTTTTGAGTACTGTTTTCATTTCAGTGATATTCTTCCTCAATGCGACAAACTCACCACGATAATTCGAAAATTGCGGAAGATAATGGTGCACTTACACAGATGCTTTCCTCGCTCTGTTAATGCTCATTGGGTACCTGAGACGTCCAAATTCTTTAAGGTACTGCAGCAGTACCCTCAATCCAACAATAGGTTACTTTTCAAGTGAGAAGCAAAAAAAGTCTGAAGAACGAATAAAAGAAAAGGCAGAAAATCGCAGCGTCCAACTTAACAATTTCCATGGTTTAATGAAATGCATTGATATCCTCCCGATTGAATTCAACTCCCAATGGATTTCGTCACCCCGCCGAAGCAAGATGTTAGTCATCGCTGTTCGACTTCTTTAATTTAGGAAAACGAAGTTTCCCATCACTACTACTGTCAATAAAAACAAGTGAACGGAGAAAAACACTAAGGAATCGACGTTGAGTTATCCTATGCAACGACTTCACGGTGTCACCAACCAATATATCATATATGTTAATGTGTCGTTTTCTTGTTCAGCATTCGCGAGGTTTTTAAACAGCATACATTTACTTCCATAAAAACACAATACAATACAACGCTAGCTGACGTTTCGGCAGTATCGCCTTCTTCAGAGCCGCTTTTTCGTGACTTCCAATGAGGAAGCTTAGAACAGCTGATTATAGTCGCATGTGGTTGACGACTCAAACATATGTTTTAATCGTATATGTTAATGTTTTAATCGCCCCAGAGAAGTGTGGTAGGATCTCGTCGATCATATAGAGATGTGGACCAGAAATTGCACGGCACGAGATCGAACCAATGACCAAGTGTGCACTGCACGGGACCTCTATCCACTTTCATTTGAGCTAGTCAGTTCCGCAGCAATGATATTAAATCATTATACTGTTAATAACAATAACAATAATAATAATGATGCGGTTAACGTGATAACAACATATTACTCCATGAATTTTTAACATCGGTTGCACCTCTGATAGTCCTTAACTCAAAGAACTACCTACCAGGACTTCAATGATCTGCAATCAGAACAAATCGCACCACTTCGGCTTCGAAGCTCTTGGTTATTCATTAACTCACCTTGGTTATTGTTCTTCAACACAATAAACACTCCATTTTTTCTCGCTACTATTTCTAATATTGCTTATCCCTATTTTTCACCAGATCGTGTTTCAGTGACAAAATCACTAGTTTTAAACTAATTGTTAGGCTATTTAAATTCAATTATCTAGATACAACTAAGCAGTTAAGTAGATGAGCACAGCGAAGAGTAATTATTAATCACACGAATAACCAAATAAGAAGGAAGGAATATATAAATGAATTTCTAACTAGGTAATAAAACAAATATATGAACAAAATAGAACGCATGTATCGCCGCAGTGGCTAGATGTGCCCCGTAATAAACAATGGATCGCTGGTCCGGTCTTTCGCCCATGACTCATCAAAACACTCATTGCTCTGGGTTCGGAAAATTGGTACCAAACTTGTATATGAGATATAAAAAAGCAAACTGGCAGGCCAAAAAGTTAGCATCGCATAGTATTGTATGTATTTTATTGTCTCATAGGCCAAATATGCATTCACTCATGTCAACGATCTTCGAAGTCGAATGCCTAGTGTGCAGTGGTTCATCCTTTACCTTTTGGGAGCAGGAAGATAAGATAATGCGATACATGAATGACATGGCCTCAGAAAGATTTATTCAGGCTCTATCATATTCTCCACTAATGATATGTTTCTGGTTTGCTTGTTCTTTTTTTCCTACCGAAGCAACTGCAAACTCGTCCCATTTCATTCTTAAGTCACCGTCATCACCATTACACTCAAAATACGCCGAAGTTTGGGCTTTCGAGAAAGATTGTCGCCTTAACATTTGATTTTCGAAATAACGGTAAATCCTAACATTGTTTCGCTCTAATCTGATATCCTCAGTGGAAATATCAAACTCTTTCTCCGAATGGATGAAGCACGTGGGAGATGTACCCAACGGTGACGAAACCAACAATACTTCACCCTCCGGCGGTGAAAAAAGGTTGTGAAAAGTTTTCAATCTAATGTAAACGGCAAAAAATAATCGGTGAAGTGAACAAATGAATAAATAAACAGATCGGAAAACTTTCGACTTTGATGCATTTTTTAGAGCCACTTTTTGTCATGGATTCGACTCTACTCGTATAGAAGAGATTGAGTACAGATTTCATCTAAGCAGTGACTTACAACGGCCTACTGATGTATCGAGCCTGCGTTTTTTCTCAGACAACTACTAGATTTGTTGACTCCGGAAAGATGGGCAGCTTGGTCTTGGGATAAGGAATCAAACCGATGCCTAGGTATGTATTGTAGTCCGCCTTTAGCCGCTGCACTACACGCAACTAATAGAAGCAGATATAACGACTTATAACAGGAGAGAAACCAGAAAAGTTAATACAAAGACCAATATTACTTCGTTGAATCTGCGACTACTTTAGTGATTTAATATACGAATGGATGCGATCATCCTACATATAAGCGTTTCCATCGCTGCCATATTGACATTCGGCGGTGACCCGCCGGCACTGTCGTCATACACTTAATCGAATCCGAATCCGTATAATGATACTAATATACGACTAATTTCAAGGGTTTCGGGACCGTCGAAAGTGTTTGTGGTCCGAAAGGATACCGAAGAGCAGTGCGAGAGAGTGTGTAACGAGAAGAAAACGGTTATGTTATACGAGAAAACAGCACGTGGGCATGAGAGACGAGCGGTAACGACGGTGTTGTCCGTCGGTAGACCTCATTACGGTGACTGCTGTTATCTGAGAATAAACACGCAAAAAGGAATTAAAAGTGATTTTCCATTTAAGAAGAATGTTTAGTAATTTTATTAATATACAAGGAGTTTAGTAGCTTTTAAACCAGAAATTTCGAAAGTGCTGACTACTTGGTGCTTAAGCAGCTTGAAAAACCTTGGAGATTCACAGAATACCTTCCAATAGCCAACTGCCGTACTACTGATTCGGAAACACTTTTCTTTGTGGAGTGACGGAAGTAGCAAAACGTTCCCAGGTGGTCTCTCTTACGAAACTGTGAGAGGTTCGACACTTTCGACTAGGTTTACCGTCCAGCACAATAACGTCTTCTTTCAATATTTTATTCCATTTTTTATCTTAAAAACCAAACAATTTTTATAATACCAACTGCTATAAGGTAGATTATTCATTGAAAAACAAACTTTTATTAACAGATAGTGTTATAAACAACAACCGCTCTGTATAAAAGGATACTGCCGGGTGAGCATGGCTCACTCGTTCGATGTTCACTAAAGAAGATACCGTCGCGGTACGACAACGAAGACGCCACATCGGGATAACTAGCAACTGTGGACCACCGACACCGAGCATCGGCTCTGATGAAGACGAATAGGTTGAAACGTTAGCCGGATAAACCTCTCTAACAACCTCGTGTAAACTCAACGAATTGAAAACATGTTAAAAAAGCAAAGCAACCTTTGCTCTGAATCATGGCTGACGTTAGAATAGCGAATGAAAAAACGACTGCACTTTGCTTTCCGGTTGGATCAAATGTAAATATGGATTATTAAATATATTTAAATATTTAATAGACATAAGGACTTATGTACCCGTTTAATGGAAAGAGAGTAACAGATATCCTCAACCAAGCGTTTACTCGAGACAAAAAGAATTTCGGCAGTCTATTTTTTCTTCCAAGAATCAGCAAACCAAGAGAGGTTAGCCAAGTTGCATCTTCAATCTTGTAATGATTTTGGCGATGAATATAAACAAAAAAAAGCAATTATTAACAGTTTAACACCTTTCGGTTAACAAAATGGTTCCGGTTTTCAGTAACTTGGGAGCTTATAGATCAATCGATTAATTACTGCACACACAAATTGTAGTAAACCCTGAGCAGATAGTTATAAGCATTGTCGTACCTATCAAATAGTGTGTATGTCAGACGAAAAAAAATGCGCGGGAAGTGTAGTGGCTAGAGAAGGCGTCTAATAATGTACGCGAAGTAACTGCTTCTACCCAACATCGGGCCAGTCAGACTTCAAAGTCGCCAAATTGGCAACAGATTTGTCTGCACAAAGCCCCTTCTGATCCACAACGGCCGGCGACTACCCATGATATCTACGAAAACACTTCATTAAGGCTATCCCAGTGTTTGAGGGTGGATCTACAACAGCCAACATTCAAGGGCTAATCATGCAGAAGTCCAATTCCTCAAGCACAAGCCAAACCTACATGCTTATCCAAAGGACTTCATGGTTTAGGAGAGAAAGAAAACGAATAGAATAAAGTGTTTGATTCAGGATTCAAAGAGCATAATAAGTTGGCTGTAAGCCCAACAATTTAGGCACATGTGAGTTTTCTCATATGGATACGATAGAAAGTGGGTAAATTAAAGAAGCCCTTACTATGACCACATGCTAGGTAGTGGATATTGGCTCTTTCTTAATATTAAAACTAAGCACACTTAAAAGGAAACATTTAATCTTTAAATATGCGCAACTAAACAACGCTACGTGGAAATGATTGAAGCAGGAAAGTGTGGAAGCGCTAAATTCTTACTGGTTTTGCGTGGCGAATGACGTGAGCGGCATTTTTTCCTTGTGGGAAGAAATTTCATGGAAAAAACCTACTAAAAACGTAGATTACTTAAAGGAACAAAAGGATTGAAATGCACCGACTGAGCGCCTATTAACGTTCGCCAACGATTGAATAGCCATTCAATTCATAAGATTAATTGAGTGTTGAATACGGGGTGAACGATAAAGCGATGTTGATGTTTTCATGTTTCCAAGTACAACAATCGAATACTCAAACGAATTAAAACTGAGGCAATCGAATACTCGGAAGCCATTGTGAGACACTCTTTTTACCGAAACCTTACGAAATATTGACGTTTATTTGTCATGCGAGCATGATTCTCCCTGGAATCCTTGGATAGCATTGTCAAAGCAGTTGCTAGGCCTTCACCGCAGGCGGCGTACAGCCTTAGGAGACCAAACAGAATTTCTTCTCCTGAAACCTGGCACCAATTAGCTCACCGTGAAAGGGTGGAAGGGATTGGTTAGTCCCGGATGCGGTCGAGCTAGTGACCATGCAGCTATTGCATGGCATATCTCATTGCTGTGTTTTGCACTCCTCAACGAAATTTAAAAACAAAATAAATATTATTTTTATTTTTTTATTCCTTCTTATTTTTATTACTAACACAGATAGTGTTTTTATTACAACTACAGCCTCTGCCAATCTCTATGAAAACCACGTTTTTCATTTCTATGCAACCTACCCTTCCTCTCACACCTACCTTCCCGAACCCCTTATTTTGCTAAAGAAACATCCGGATTTGGGAAGGATAGTAATTCCTGTAAATTTGGGAGGACAGGGATAGTTCTATACTGAGGGCTACCCACAATAAGACGTGATGCTTGCCGTGCATACGATGTTATTAACAACGACGATCTTCTTGCACACACACCGCATAGGATCATTGTTCAATTGATTGATTTCACTCTATGTCATAAAAACTTCAGGATGCAAAAATTACAAAAATACACGATGCTATGCACAAAATTTTTCCCCAGAAACAGAATTTTGTCAACTTGGATTAAGCGCGAAATTTTGAATGACCAAGTGACACAAATGCCTTACCAGGACGAAATCATGGTGGGTGGTCGCAAAAAAGGGGTCGCGAAGTTTGCGAAAAACTTTGCTAAAATCTAGTCCGAAAAAGAACCATGGAGTTCACGGATAATCGGATAAACTAACTGGTCCTAACATAAAATATCGACTTTTTTCATTTATGGATAAACGATTGACACTAAATGATATATTCGAAGCCCCTTTTTTTAATTCATAACATCATTTCGAAGTTTTCATCCTATTTGAAATCACATTAAGTATTCATCTTTTCACATGATCTTAGTTCTTGTCGGAACTCCTCAGTCATCTTAGGCTTCCGATTGGATCAGCTGCACTGACCGTTTCCTAGGAATGTCATCGCAGAGGTCAAATTCATCATTCATTACATAAAGGAAATTCGTAAACGGACCATTCCAATTTAATTTCACGGTCATGGACTTTTTCGTTTCAAATACAAAAGTGAAAATAATAGTAATAATAAGAATAAGAGTAGGAATAAGAATAGGAATAAGAATAAGAATAATAGCAAGGAAAAGTAGAAGGACATGATGAAGAAGAACAGCAATAATAACAACTGCTTAAACACTTGAATAATCCGTCTTCATGAAACACTTACGAATAATCAGGGTCACAGCTCCCAGTTTACTACTAGTGATCTGATAGTTCACCAATACTGCACCTTTCAATGTTAAGAATAATAATAAGAATAACAATAATAATAGCAACAATATTAATTTTTTATTTGCTGCCTATTCCGATTTTTTACGGCAGGGTTCTGTGTGAAATACAGTCATTATGATGCTGAGAGATGTTTGTAAAACTCCAGCACCCCAGATCAATCTCCTTGGTGGGTGATTGCTGATGGCACTGATCGATGGAGAACTAGCTCAGAGATTGGAGACACGAAGGACCCGCATGGTGTGGTGATGGAAGCGTTATACCCTTGAAAAGGTAATAGCGCGTTCGTTCCATTCCGCAGGCACCTGCGGTCTGGCGTTTTGCAAATATCTCTGCATAATTACCGTTGTATTTCAAGTAGCAACAATATTAGCGATAGTTGTTGCCAGTGGTTTTCTAACAAGCATTAAATTCCATGGAATTAAGGCGTAATAAAAAAAATAATCTACGCATCGTAGATTGCTGATTTCTGTGCTCTCCAACAAAAGATTATGAAAACTCGAAAAGGAACTTAATCAATACGTCATCATAATATGTTTGCCTGAAGAATTGACAAAGTATGCTATTGACGTTGTGTATGACTAAAAAAAGTACAGAAAGAACTAATAATGAGAAAAAAGCTCCGGTGGAAATAATTATGGGTGCAGTCATTGCGGGACCATGTATGAACGTCACGGTTCAATCCTCTACCGTCCAGAGCAAAACTCATTACATAATATCACAACGCCTCTTTCTGAACTGATTGACGTCTGTTCTTCTAGCTATTGGAATTAGAAGGCGTCAATAGCGATTAATATAGCATCTTCGCCAACTGTGATGATGGTAATGCGATCCATCAGTGATTCTTTTTTTGGCGTTCTTGTTATCGATGATATGGTGAAAATGAATGAAAAGCGATAAGGCGACATTGTCCCAAGCCTCTCGACCACATCTAGACCACGTCAAAGTACTAAACAGCCATTGAAGATCCACGCCTTTCTTTGTAAAATGAGTGACATAATTGCGTGGGAACTCTATGCACAAGAATGCATGATCGGCTTTCAGCACTGGTGTCTGAGGTATAAACCATGCATCTAACTCCATTCGTAGCATCGTAAAGGTTGATCTGTGCATGCTTGGCAGCATAAAATGACTTACATTGGTATGCTGATATGTCATCCTTTTTTGTCCTCCCAGGCAAGTCAGGCACCAATTAACCGACAGCACAGGGAAAGGAAATAGAACCACCAAACAGGTATGTTTTGCGGAGTGCCTTTAAGCAATGACAAACCTCAACCAACCAACCAATTACACGTGATCCGTGTTTACTGCATAAAACTGTTAATCTGGGTTGCTTGATAATCACTGAGCAGACATCAAGTGATGACGGATCGATGTTACAACAGCATTACAGGTGCGAGGTGTCAAATTATGGTTGTCAATTACGATGTGTCGGATCGGAACCGCAATTACCGTATGAATGGCGGAACGACCTTCATGAGTACGACGTTTATAGCAAGGTAATGCAAACAACGCAGATCGTCGTATAACCCGACGACCACAAACTGCTGATGGAATTCTGAAAAGACCGAATGGATCGTTAAGATGTTTACTTCGTTCTGCAATCGATTTCGTTTTGGTGTTGGGAATATGTCGCTCAGAAAGTTTCCTGAACAAAAAATTCTGAAACTGATCATTTTTTGTTTAGGCCACAAATTCTTCAGCAGCCTTAACCAAATCCATTCATCTATTCCTAGATACAAATTCATAGCAAGAACGTCCAAGAGACGAAAACGATTAGACTGTTCATCTTATACGCAAATCATATCCACCACTTAATGAATCCGCACCGATTTTTAAAACTACAGCAGAACTGTGAAGAGAGAACAAACGAAAAGAGCACGATTAATTCCCAAGCAATGCACAGTGCATGCGACTCCATTCCAGGCATCACGAAGATGATCGGACTACTACTCGGCATACTGTGATTTGCCCGAACTCAATGACGTATACGATTAGCATTTTTGTCCTCAGAGGCAAGTCTGGTAGCGAATTTTCGACGCCAGGATGGGAGATTTGACTAGCCTGGAGCGTGGGGCAGAATTAAGGACTATGTCTGTAGTGCAGGACACCTTTAACCATTGTTCTCAGCTCGCGTAACGCTGCATTTCAATATAATTTACCAAAGCCATAAATTTTTTTCGCCCTTTATTGTTGTGCTTAACTGCAATCAAGTTGTTAACGCTGCTTGGTCGATTAAGTGTACTACCGTCATAGATCGGCTTTAAACTAAAGATAAAAAATCTTTCCACGATCCAGAAAGGTGGACTTCTGTCTGCACCGAAGAGCTATGACTGTTCTAGTAGATGATATCTAGAGAAATTCATGTGCAATATGAAAAATTCAGCAAATTAATGAGCTGGTCACCACTAATTCAACAAAGTGCATGGATGGATCACTTTTTCAGGAAAGCAAAATGATTTGAAGAAGCACTGAGATCTCCATGAACTAGTAAGTGCCACCTCTTTTCTCGAAACGTGTGGGAAGCTACCTATGTGCTTAACCGTAAGCTCAGAAGCCATCAACCTACCCGTTGTTACTCATTCATTTTAAAAAAGCAAATTAATGCCTCATTGTTCGACACCGGAGCAACCACTACCTTTAGTTAGGAGTAGTACCGATAGATTACTAAAGTGTGAGACACTGATTAGGCTGCCATGAAGCACTCTGGGAGTAATGCATTGGCCATCAACCCATATAATGGATGCAGGCCGACAGCAGAAAGTTTTCCAGTGACACCCTAGTGATGGAAGTTTAATAAGTCTAGTATGACATTATCAGACGTACAGACGAGAAGAAATCACTGAGTTCTCCTTCACCAAAAGTGAGCAATATCCTGGAACATGCGATGAAAATGGGACTGTTTTTGGGTATTAAATCGAGTTCTTTGAAGAATTAACGATCCGAATAAAACGTTTATGGCCGCTAAAATATGGACCAATGCGGTTTATCACAGCTCTCGTCGTCGTCTGAGCGGCGGCTTTAGCGCTTTGATTACCTTCAAGAAATGCGCGAACAACTTTAGATCGTTGTGCACCCACTGGAATGAACAACATAGGAAGCCGTTGAACTTTATCATCTTCAATAGAAATCGTTTTAGCTGATTTCACTGTTTTTTCAAAGTAGTATGAATGAATTCAGCATGAATACTCTTGTCTGGAATTTCCCTTTTCTCAAAGAAAAAGGCGAAAGACAGAAAAATTCATGGAAGAACATTACAGATCCACCATAAATTCTGCGGTTTTCTAACTTTCGGTTCCTCTCTGGAACACTTCGTCATCGACAACATAATTAAATACCAAACAGGTCTTGCTCATATGTCCTGTAGGCCTCACCATTTCTTCCTTTAGTCTCCATACTGTTCTCTGCAAAATACTCGATAAATAGCATCGGCTTAAGCACCATTCCTTCAAGAGAGGTGGTAAAAGTTTTCATAGATTACTGATCATACACGAAGTTGTCATAAAAACATTGTTGTGGCTACCCTTTTTTTGTTTCTTTTGTTCTATGTTCCTTTTTTAACGTTTTATTTCATTTCTGCTAGAGCGGTGCTCTACTGGATTTGACTCAATGCGATCACGAAGACCCATATCGGAAGAATGAATCGTTATGGATAATCGACTCGGACCATTGCGGCTTCGAAAAAGGCGAATGCGCCGAAACGTCAGTCGAATAAAAGTTGTTTAATAACCTTTTGTGGGCTTAACAGTTCAAGAAAATATTGATTATTCATGCTGAGATTGAATAAAAAGTTAGTTTTCGGAGTGATTAAGGAGTTAAAAATAGACCATACTATCAAACAATCAAGTATCACTAGTATAGAAGATAGTGCTGCGATTCGTTTCAGTAGACTGAAGAGAGCTCATCTATTTATATTTATTTATATAATCTTATAAACTGATCTTCTTAAGTTGATGCGAGGGTGGTATAGGTCTTCGTTGTCGTTATCGTTGTCGTTGCCGTTGGTGTTGCTCGTCGATGGCTGACGTTTCAGTGATTTCGCCTTCCTCAGAGCTTGGACGTGAGAATCCAAAGATGAACCGGAAAGACGAATGCCTCACTATCACGCGTGATCTGGCGCCCTATTTCAAAATGGTATTTTGGCCCTGGGGTGTGTCTTGCTCGCGACCCCACGTAAACAACGCGTGGGCCAGTCCCGCTCGTAACAGCACGGTGAGTAGCCTTTCTGTTCAATATGGCATCTATTTAAAAGTTTGATCTTCACTAATACTTTAGCTTTTTCACCGAATATTCAAAGTATTCTTGTATAAAATACGTCCAGGCTCTGAGGAAGGCGAAATCGTCGAAACGTCATCCATCGACCAAGAGCCCGACCATAACACCAAGAGCAACGACAACGATGACCTATACCAATCTCGCAACAGCTTAAGAATATCAGTTTATAAGGCCACATAAATAAATATAACAGCTATTTATGCCGAGGTTCATAGAAAGTCAGTCTTTTGAGTTATTAAGAGATGTTCCAGCCTTCTATTTAACTGAGGCAAAATGCTAATGAGAAATGTGAACGACTATAGCGTTCGAAATCAATGCACAAAGATTCCTGAACGCATCACAGCCGGAATATCATCCCATCATTCTAATACCAAACACAGACAAGTAGGATAGAGTTTTCGCTGACGAGAGGATGTTCTTAAAAATCGGCTATCGCCTGAACTAAAAGATAATAATGCACATAGCCATCCATGCGCTATTGTGTAAATATTTTTCCATGCTGCAGCTAGTGGATGAGTTAACATTGTGGAAGCCGTAAACTCAAAACTGGCAAAAAGAAACAAGCGCTTTGGGGAGATTAGAAGGGCACCAAAGACTTTATGAAGACGACAATAAACACCCTACACATTACAACGATGTAAAATTCACTGTTCTTCCTGGTTTAACGTGCTTCTCGAAACGTGGACATCATGTAGGTTGAGTGAAACACTGGTCGGAAACATCACAATGGACTAGAACAAAGCAGCGTTGTAGAGATGATTTCATGCGATAGGGTAATTGTAGAAGCATCCTATAACGCAGAGGAGACGTAATTAGAAGTTCCGACCACGTTGAAGATGAATGAAACGTTAAAATATGGGAAATCCTATGGCCACGCAAAGTGATGGGGCGTAACGAAAATCAGTGAAAAGAACCGCTATGCATTGGGTGTCGCGAGACAGAGATGTCAACCAGGATGACCTTTGGCTACATTTCACTTCATTTCCTATTATGATGGCAACGAACAGCACAAATTTAACAGATGCTTGTTTTACTAGGAATTTGGGAATATGAATGAATGCAAAATATGAATCATACAGGAGATACGACGGCACTGTCAGATACAAAACATTGTAATCTATTAGCTATGCGTTTGGCAAAGAATCGTTATGAAGGTGAAACCATGATAAGGGGTTGATTTAACCCTTGGAGATGCGCTGTGCATTGGACTAGCACATAGCAGCGCTGTAGAGATGATTTCATGCATATTTCCTTCATACATACTTGCAGAGACCTAGCGATATATCAAGTTGGGATTTCTACCCTCTCAGAATAGTCTGATAGAAACTAGTGAACAATGGAGAACTGGAAGCCTTAAATCGAGTAGGGTACAATACAAAAACAACGACTACGTAACACTGCCCGATAACCCTAACCATTCTACTTAACTAAACCAATTTTCACTTAACGATGGGATGAATAATTAATAAATTTCCTTGGATTATTCGGCTATATAGATAACCATTGTATTACAGTCGCACCATAGACATTGAGAGAGAATGCCAACCAACTGGATTTGATTAACTGGCTCGTCTCTGTTCTGAGGAAGCTCATTCAATCTATGGCGACCGAAGCGAACTCGGCAAGATCATCACTAGAAACCTTTCTAGATTGCGGGAGAAAACCTCCATGATGAAGAAATCTATCAACAGAAAAATAGAAAATTATGCTAGTAGAAGACAAATAGAATTAGAAACAGCGGAAAAATTTAAGATGAACACAAGAAGCTAGTTGGAGGTGAAGAAACGGCAAAGAAAAACTAATTGAACACGTGGCGTGACGAGGCTTGGGAGGATCAATGGAACAACGAAAACGTCATCGATATGACGAATGAATGCGAAAGTTTGTAAGGGCATCTGGTTACATGGCATCATTGTGTCGACGAGCTGAGAAGGAGGAATGGCGGCAGCAAAAAGGTCGCCAGACCACCCAACGCCGCCATCACCCTCGGCCTTCCTACCTCGTGAGTCGTCTCCATACCACAACTCCACTATCCAATCAGAACCAAGATTTTCGAACCATCAGCGTTCCACTCACTGTTAATGGCGAGTAAACTTAGAATTTCAGTCCTTTTTTTTAAGAATTTCATCATTGTCTGCAAAGGATGACAAGGGTAGAGCATTGCACTTTTATGTACTTTCTAACACAGCGTTGTGCCTTTTCGACTCCATTCGTAGTAATAGAGATGCGACTGGATGAATAGTCGACGTACAGAATGGTTTGATGATGCCTTACGGTCTGCCCAATCAGTGCTTTATATCCTCCAAGACCGATCTTCCACCAAATCATCGACCCCGAAAGAACGAGGGCTTCTTTCGGTGACGTGGTAGGATCAAAGCAGCGAGTGGGCGTGTACTGAAGGAAACCCCTACCATTGCTAACTTTCATTTCTATATGAATATTTGCATAGTGACTAAATATTGCTTTAATACTAAGCACCTGATTCTGCTTATATTTGTTGAATCCCAATTTGCCACTTAAAACAAATTCGATTCCAATCCACAGCTCTTGCACAATTTCGTTGAATAATCAGTCGGCCTATCATATCTTATAAAAAAGAGCGTTAATGACCAACAGTTCATTAAAGCTATCCGGATATTGTACTTATATTAACTGTCTTCGGATATTGATCGATCGCTTGTTGTTACATTTTTTCCCGTCTCGTACCATTTTTAGTGTGACTTTTAGTAAAAAATATAAAGCTCTCGACATCGATCAAACCCTCTAGGAATGCGCAATGCATTCAACTTCATTAAGCATTGTTTGGATGTGATGGGATGCATATCTGGCCTCTACAATGACTCGCGGTGGCCTACCGATGTATCGACCGAGTGCTGCCATCCTCCCAAACAAATCTTGTACCAATTTGCCGATCCCAGAGGGACAGAAGGCTTGGTGGGCCATGGGTGCTGGGATTGATTCCATGTGTGTGTTACAGGACGCCTCCGACTACTGCGCCACACGTGTCCTTAACCTTTAGTAATGAGCATTTATTATTTTTGATATTGTCATTAGCAGATTTTTATTCCACACTAGTATGATGAAGGATATTTTTTGAAAATTGCTACCATTTAAAGTTTTAGAGAGCGAACGAACTGTTCGCTTCTTATTACATACGCATTTCCTGTTTTCTTTACTTACTGCCTATTAATTTTTAATGGGATTTAATCAGTCCCGTTAACGCGTGATTGCTGATAGCGCCTAGAGGTTAATAACACGGCTGAGAGACAGGCGAAGCGAAGGACTCGCATGGTGTGGTGCCGTACGCGTTAGTCCTCGGAAAGGGTAATAGCGTGTTCGATCCCCAACGCAGACACTAGCGGCCCGAAGTTTTGCAATCATTTCAGCATCACTGTGGCATATCATAATTTGTTGTTAAAAATTTATAAGGTGGCACTATATCAAGAAATAAAATGAGGAAAACCGATGCAAAAAAAAGCAGAAAAACTTAAAATTTAAAGGCGTATTTAGGTTTACAGAATATTTTTAACTTTGCAAGCCAATGTTTAACGTTTTGTTTTCTGCCTTCTATAATTTTCATGGCAGGTTACTAAGCGAAATACAACCACAACGTTGCTGAGATATTTGCAAAACTCTGGATACGCTATGGTGGAACGCTATTTCTATCGATCTTTTTGCCACAGCAATCACCCGTCTGAGAATAGCTGAGAGACGTGCGAAACAAAGGACCCGCATGGTGTGGTGGTGAACGCGTTACTCCCCGGAAAGGATAATAGCGCGTTCGTTCCCCACCATAGACACCTGCGGTCCAGAGTTTTGCAAATATCTCAGCAACGTTGTGGTTGTATTTTGCAAGCCAATCTTTATTTTTTCAATTGGTATTCCAGGATTGGGTGACGGATAGCACAGTGGTAGTGATGCCCATCATCACGAGTACGGTGCTAGTTCGATTCCACCCCGGGACAACCTAGCCTTACATCCCTACGAGGTCGGAAAATTGTTACCAGATTTGTCTGAGAAAAACCTGTTTGCAACCCAATCGAGAACGCTCCAGCTTGGCTATCTCAGAGCTCCAGGGAGAATCGACTCGATCAGCATTCTACAGCGCTCAAGATGAAATGAAAATCCTCAAGCACCAACAGAAGCCACACGTTGGAAGTTGGAAGATATTCGTAGACAATGGATGCGAAGAAACGAGTCGAATATGAGAAGTGCTGTGATCCGCACAGTAGATGTGATGACGGATCAAATAGAATAAAATAAAAAAAATATTTAGGGATTTTTTAGGTTTCCATCTAAAGAATTAGAAAGAAATGTAAAAGGTGAAGGAGTTAAAAGCGCAAAAAAATAGCAACAAAAAGTAATAAAATGTGGTAAAAACTTAAAATAATCGCACTTAAAATAAAAAATATATTTTGACACATTAAGGATGATTCGGACGTGTAGAGCACATATTCATTTCAGTAGGTTACAGAACTTTTTTTACTGCACTATCAGTTTCACACTTCATTTAACCACAGTATGAATAATCAGTGTTTGATTCCTTTTAAAGAGAAGCCGACACAAGGTTAGCAATAACTTTCACTCGGATAACATTTCGACTTCTTCGTCTTCCTCAGATCCGGATTCATTCGAGTCGATTGCCCACAGTTGTTCCTTCTTCCGGTGTGAGTCTTCGTGATGGCATCGAGTCGAATCGACTGGACCACTGACCGAATAAGGTATCGTCGTTTGGAAAGGCCCTCTTATGCTGGACGGTTGTTGACTAGTTGCCGACTGATAATAATAACTTTTCATGATGATAGTCAAATCTGCATCTGTCGGTAACAAATAAGCTGACACAAAACGAGACAATATTTCTAAAAAGTTGTCTACATTTAGCACTACTTTAAGCTTACTTTATTAATTTATACAGCTTTGTATATTTTTACTTTTCAAACTTCCATGTCAACTTCGTGCAAATCTGACTAGTGTGGGAGGGGTCCGGACAGATAGACTTTTGTCCGCCCTTAATGATTCACAAACACCTTTTACCTTTTTGAAAAGGTTCACTGACCAGTAGTTTGGCTAACGGTTAACTATTATCATCGCTATAGTAAATTATAGCTATCCTATAGAACGCGACAGCGTAAAAAATCTCAAGATCGACTCAAAATAGAGGGTACAGTACTGCAAAGTGCTGACAGTGATGTGCTTCCCTGATGGACTGTTGTAAAATGTAGTCGATAGTAACACATAAAACATTCATATCTCTACAGTTGTGCAGTTGTGGGTAAAAATCTCTTCTACAATTCTGCCATGCTCGCAAGTTCGCAAGACCCCTATTTATGGGAAAATTATCGTTTATTGTCAGAAAGCCAGTGATCCCCTATGCGCCGGAAAATTTACTGTCGTCCCACGCGTTGGGGCCACTGAACGCCGGGCTTCCGTTATCTGCTGAAGAATTGAAGCGATTAACAGAAAAATTAGATATTCGCAAGAATATTAAGCAGATTTAATGCAATTACTCCATGGAGCTCACTACGGAATAAATTTCGCACTTTTTTTCCACTAGACACTAAAATTTTCGCTAATTTCCTAACCAACTAATTAATAATAGAGTGCGTTTTCAATAAATCAGAAGATTGAAGAGCGAAATGCTTTGGATTGACAACAGAGTCCCAACAAAAAACAAACAAATGCGAAGTGAATGAAACAGCAGGCATGAAAATTGTAATAGTCAGTTAAAAAAGTAAACATTGTGACTTTGACAGCAGCCTCAGCTTAACTGGGTTCAATGCCGATGTGGGCACTCCAGATCAATCCCGTTGACGGCTGATTGCTGATAGCACTGGCAGACAAAAAACTAGCTGAGAGAAAAGCAAACCAAGGGCCTCTGTGGAGTAGTGTGTAATACGCGATGCCCCGGAAAAGGAACCGTGGTTCGATCTGCCTCGGGGTCCAAGTTTTGCGAATATTTCAGCATCGTTGTGGTTAAAATAAGACATAAAGACAATATAAAACATAAGCATATTGTGACTGCAAAAAAAGAAGCGAAATCCATAGCATGACATAACAATGGTAGAATAAATAACATAAATTTAAATAATACAGAAATAAAATATACGTTGAAAGCATTACTTTGCGAAAACTATGCTGATTAAAATAAAAATGAATATATATATATAATCTTAACTCTTTTATTTACTGCCTTTTTCTTCTTAATGGCAGGGTATGTTGTGAAATATAACTCGTATGAAGTGCTGAGATATTTGCAAAACTCCGGACCACAGGTGTATGCAGTGGGGAACGAACACGCGCTGTTGTCCTTACCGGGGAGCAGCGCACTTCACCACTACACCATCCGGGTCGGTGTAATATATATATATATATATATATATATATATATATATATATATATCCGTCCACATACCGTTCTATAAATGTATACGTATATATATATATATAAATATACATATATATAGATATGCATATATAAATATATTAACATAGATCGATAGAACTAGCTGAGAGACAGGCAAAACGAAGGACCCGGATGGTGTGGTGGTGAAGCGCGCTGCTCCCCGGTAAAGACAACAGCGCGTGTTCGTTCCCCTCTGCATAAACCTGCGGTCCGGAGTTTTCCAAATATCTCAGCATTACATACGAGTTATATTTCGCAACATACCCTGCCATTAAGAAGAAAAAGGCAGTAAATAAAAGGGTTAATATTGACATATATGTAAATGTATGCATATAAATAACCCTTGGATGGCTCGCCCTAACAAGTCATGGATCAGATTCATTTCGCTCCTTCTTCCTGCCACTAGTGGAGATGGTCGGATTGGTTAGCGTGTTCCGCCACGGTTTGAGGATCTACCATCTTCTCCTTCACTGATACGGTGAACGCTAGTCAAGCAAGATTTATCCTGGATTCCCAAGTTCACCGCATCTGCACGTTTTAAGTTCACCGGTAGAAATAGTTGCCGACTCTTGTCAATCTTTAGATGGAACCTTGCCGCGTGACGACCAAGATTCATCAAGGACGACAGCTGTTACTGTGAATGGTTGGTTAGCCGATCCAGAACGAGGAATGAGAAGCATCAAAAATGCAATAGCAAATGAAAAATGAGTGAGACCACGAGGAAACAATAGGCGAGAAAAATTAAGTGGTTAGAACTGATCTTGTTGAGTTGATCCAAAGCTAGTATAAGCTGTTGTTATTGTTGTTGTTG
Source organism: Angiostrongylus costaricensis (assembly GCA_900624975.1). Classification (NCBI taxonomy): domain Eukaryota; kingdom Metazoa; phylum Nematoda; class Chromadorea; order Rhabditida; family Metastrongylidae; genus Angiostrongylus; species Angiostrongylus costaricensis. The sequence goes on along the minus strand of UYYA01004237.1, from coordinate 70,746 downwards.
TTGTTGTTGTTGTTGTTGTTGTTGTTGTTGCTGTTGTTGTTGCTGTTACTGTTGTTGATCAATGGATAATGTTTCGGCGATTTCGCCTTTCTTAAACAACAACAACAACAACAACAACAATGACAACAACCTGTATCAATCTCGCATCAGCTCAATAAGATCAGTTCATGAAAACATATAAATAAATGTATCAATTATTTATGCCGAATCTTATAGAAAGTCAGTCTTTCGAGATATTCAGAAGTTAGATTTCCCAAGCAGTATACATTGGTTGCTCGTTCAGTCTCGTTGCGAGATTACCAAGCTTCTCTTTCGTTGAAGATTGCCGTTTTGTTACAAGGGTTGGTTGGGAAAAGCTTCATGCGATCAGCAGGAACCGGTGACTGCCCCTGTGATAAGGGTCTGAGAGCATTGTAGCACAGTAATCCTAGAAGTGGAAGAAAAATAAACTTGTTCAGCATTCAGCATCATTGATGAGAGAAAACAAAGTCGTCAAACAGCGACCGAACTAACCAGCAGATCGGAAGATCTTCTTGGATGATATGCATGAACAAATGAATCGAATGAAGAAAGTACGGATAATATGCGAAGCCGAATAAAAAAAACAAAACGTGCGTGAGTCATGTATAGCTCATATCCTTATAACTACCTCAACATTGAGTCAGGATTTTAACAATGTACGAAGTATTTTTAAAAAAAAACTAGGTTGTAAACTTGTGAATGTATCATAAAGGGAATGAAAATGTGGTAGAGAAGACAGGAGACAATGAAGAATAATGAACGCGAGAAATTGAATGAATGGACGACTTCCAACGAGAATATCGTGCCGCTCCTCTTTGTACATTCGCTGATCGGTGGAATAAAATGGCATATAGTGGAAAAAACAGCTGTAACAGATGTGAAACGCGAAACCATGGACGGACAAGTGTGTCGTCGTGTGTGTGTGTATATGTGTATGTGTGTATATATGTATGTACGTACGTATACGGTGCAATTGTTGAAACACTTGCCTACGGTAGCCGATTCAGCTTGTTGCAATAGAGCTTAGCAACATTACACAAGTATTATGAATTTGATGAGACTCCGTGCTATGAATTTCATGAAAGGAGGCGTTCTATAGCAAAAACAAAGTACTTCTAACTTTTCAGCTGACGATAATAAAAAAATAACGTATAGGTCCCAATGCAATGATTTGCACTAAATTCTCCAATAAATGCGCGTTAGTGAACTTTGTAAAGTTTGAATCTTCAAGTATTTAACAGCTAATAATTTACTTTTTTGGTGTGAAGAAAACGCACATTTATCGGTTCCTTTAATACTAAAGCAGAAGCCAATGAAATTTTTGTAGTCCCGTATTACGCAAAATTTGGTGCATTTTTATATTGCGCAAATGAAAATCGCGCTAAATACGGCTTGCCAAAGGATTACGGTAAAAGCGACGGATGGCATTTAAGCACCTTAAATCATTGCGTTTCCTTTTTAAAAAATAGTGTCATATGATAGGAAAGTAATAAGAGACCTCGAATGCCTCTGGTATATTACGATGCGCCTCCTAGCGGTTTACCGCCTCATCATGGTGGGACGTGTTCCTGGGTGTCGGACTGCGATGTACAGCGGTGAGATTCTTTCCATGGCAGGGTCTCCAAGCTGAGAAGGAGTTCGGCGTTTCCATCAGGAGGCCTAGCTAAGAGTAAACCAATACCAGGATCCACGACCGTCTTGGTATCAAAGTCGCATGGTGGCAAATCTTCCTCTGACCCACAAGGGCGGCGATTGCCTGTGGTAGTGAAGACCTCGAGCAATCTTTGGCTAGGCTAACCTCGCGATTCCAAGAAACCACAATGGCTTAACCAGCAAATCTCCGAAAAATGGTGAATGTGCTGGTGCCCGCACAAGCAGTGAGCACGGGCCGTTCAAGTATCAAGTATATTACGATGTGAGCCAACTAATAAAAGACAAGCAATAAAACGTTCGCCGTTGATCAGTTCCTCAAGAGCTCCGTCATGCATTCGTTTTCATTTGCATTATTACAGAGATCACAGGGTGAGTAGCACGGTTGTAGTGATACTGCTCACCACGATCACCGGGTTCGTTCGGCCCAGCCGGGGCTAACCAAGCCTTTCATCTTTCCATCGTCCTCAAATTGCTACCACACCTTTTTGGGAACACCTCACTCACTGCAATACAAGTGAAAACCTTGTAGTCCGGCTATCTAAGAACTCTTTGGAAAACGAACTCGACCTGCATTAAACAATTTCCATGAAGAACGCGATAATCCTGAACCAGCGGTCGAAGTCAAGAAAAAAATGTTGAAAGACTTCGCTGGATGATGGATGTGTGGAAGAGAATCGAATGAGAGAAGTGTTGGGATCCACATAGTAGATGTGAAAGGCGGATCGTGTAGAAAATTTGCAGACGATTTGGCCTAAACCATGACTTCCGGAACCCAACCGATATACCAAATCATTGCCTCTATTCCCCCAGACAAGTTCCCCACTATGCCAACACTGGACGAATGGAAGGTTGCGCTTCCGCTTCTTCGGGATTCGATATCCAACTAATAACTATTTGTTTATTGGAGCACAGCATTCTCAGAGCTTCATTTAGGGAAAACTTTTCACAACTACCAAAATATTAGCTGAGTGAGAAATATGTCAGCATAGCAGTTAACAGTAATCTTTACAAATAAATATATAACTATCGTCAGATACTAACGTTATTTTCAAATATTCCTAAGTAAATGAAAAAAATGAGGGCAATAAGTCTACATTTTAAGAAAAACTGCAGAAAAGTGGAGAAACTACAAGGAACTAGTTCTTTCAAATATTCTTAATAGGTACTCTTTCTTTGACAAGCTTATACGAGGCTGATGAATGATGTTTATTTTCGGATAAAATTTCGACAGCTCCTTCTTCATCAGAGCCGTTGATCCCATTTGATGGTCCACAGTTGTTTATTCTGTCGAGGTGACGTCTTGGCGGCGCATCGAGCCGGATCTTCCTCAGCGCAGCATCTCTCTCGAACGAGCCATATTTACCCAGCGATGCTCTTTTATGCAGGACGGTTCTTATCGTTAGCGATGATTGTCAGGAGACAACCACTTATTTTTCCGGACAATTCATCTTGTAGAACTCAGTATCATTATTAGTCAGTACAAAGGCGTTCTGTATAAAACAAAGACGAGGACGCCACCTCGAAAATAGGAATAACTGTGTACCATCGACTCGGATCATGGGCTCTGATGAAGACGAAACCGTCGAAACGTGGGCTGAAAACGAAGAAAATTTATCGACCTCGTGTAAGCTTATCAAAGAAAAAAAAGATATTGTTTAGTCATACCGAGGTTAAAGAAAGGTCGATTTGGTAATATTGTTATTGCTCTTTGCTAGCTGATAGTGATACCAACTTTTGCAGGATTGATTGTCCGCGAAAAACAAGTTACTATCACCGGGCAATCACAGCTATCAGCCATCAGCATCTTTTGTAAAAGGCATCACCGAGTGAACATGCTTCGTTCGAGAGATGCTGTCCGCTGAGGAAGACACAGCTCGAAACGAAGGTGATGACGCCACATCTAAAAGAAAGAAGAACAGTGGACCATCGACTCAGATCGTCGTCTCTGATGAAGGCGTAGACGTCGAATCGTTAGCCGAGTGAAACTGTTTACCAACCTTGTGTAAGGTCATTAAAGAAAGAACACATGTTGATTAGTAATACTGAGGTTAAAGCAAAGTCAGTTTTGAAATATCCTTAATAGGATTTTGATTTGCCCAAAGCTCAGTCATAGTTTTTTTTTCTCTTAACGTTCATGTGAGACCTGTTTACTTAACCAATTTAGTCGATTTCTATTCTTAGCTCACATGTTTCGTACCGATCGAGAAACGATTAATTAACTAATATTTTTCGGATTTTTTCTATCATTTTCGAGTAAATAAGTTTCTATGGGACCTTTCATCGCAGCAGAAAAGTAATAAACGACAGATCAAAGAGATCCAGTGAGGCCCACGAACAACACAATTTCTCACTTTTCTTTTTCATCCTGTGCCGGAAAACAGGGCCATAATTCAACTCGTCCGGGTCGAAGTCACCATGTAACCGATAAACCTTGATTTATAAGGAATCCGAATCGTTGGGGTGGTTTTTCCTTATGAAACGTGAGCATTCCACAGCAAAGAATTGCTTTCCTAATGGATTACCTACGATCCAGGAATGAAATTCAAAACGTAACGAAAAGAAATGAAAAAAGGAAGAAAAGGATGCAGAGGATTATGCTTAGATGACCAATTCTCAAAGAGAAACGTGGAAAACGCATTACATAAATCATCATAGGTGATTGTTTTGCCAACAAATCTAAACAAATATTATCTAAGCCGGTCATATGAAGTAAGAAGGAGCGGAAATTTTCTTGACTAAGAATGTAAGGCTACATTATATTGGCTTCGTTGGCCCGTTTTTTAACCTCCGATTCTAATCGATATCTGTTAAGATTAGCTGCAGAAACGAATCGATCACGATTAGTCGAAGGCAATCGTAAGGTCGGTAGACATACTGCGAAAAGAATGTATTAAGGACGGTATAACCACGTGCAGCTAGGTTTCTTATTAGTTTCTTTTATTGCTTTTCTTACTAGTTATGAGCACTAGAGTAGGCTTTTTTAGAGCTTTACCACGCCTATCCTTAAAATTTTGTCAACGAAACTTCGCTAGAAGCCCATAAAAAGCCCACTAATGGAATCAATCATTTCCTTCTGGATATTGATAGATCGCTTTTGGGAAATGTCGTAAATGAAAGTAGCGATGAAACACATCGAAATCGGCTGAACATTGTGTCGAGCTGAAAACAGCTGTCAGGACGGCGGCACTCGATCGGCATTAGAGCCCTTCTGGTGGAATTGGGAGTGCCGAAAACGAGAAAAACAGGAAAGGAAACCGCTACAACACCAGAACATTCCTAGTGCTTACCCGTTTCGATGACCACTTGGCCAGCTGGCCGGATTCGATGGCTTCTGGTGGACCTGCTGAGAACCACAGTCAGCCTTGTCACTCTCCGCACCGCGAAAACTCCAAAAAATCATGAGTGGGTCCGGCTACCGGTATTCCTTCAAGTTTAAAGTCTTTGTCGCTTCCAGTGAACATGTGAATGTCGAAAAGGTGACAAAATGCAATAAAACAACAGAATATCACATCTACCTCGATCAACACCCGTTTTACTTTTTATATCATCAACTATTAAGTATACACAAGATTGGTAGTGAGTATTATTCGGCTAACATATCCAGATCTTCAACTCCTTCAGATTCGCATTGATCTCAGTCGATGATCGACAACTGGTCGTGGTCACGATAAGGTTCATCGTTGTCTCATCGAGTCGAGTCCAATTGAGGGAGCACCGCTTGAATGAGGAATCTCACTCAGCGGTGCCTCTTTAAACAGGACGGACGTTGATCCAACTGAATAAAACTTATTATCAACCACGGACTTGCTTAATAATCCAAGAAAATATTGGTTATTTATTCCGAGGTTGACAAAAGTCCATTTCAGAGATTTATTTTTTATTCTGTAAAGAATATTGCTAGATTTAAAGTAATCGGACAAAGCCTCTTCTACAAATATGTTAAGTAATTAGTCATTCAGCTGTCTCAGTTACACTAAGACTGAGGTATTACTACTAGCATTAATCCAAAAAAACTGATGCGCTAAATATTATGTTTTCATATCATCGTCACACAACTATTAAACTATATCAACTGCTAAATTAGCTTTTTTAAGCTATTACTTCGTCAATCTAAATAAAGATGTAGAAAAAACTTTGCAAACATTATATTGAGCAGTTTTCCGTTTTTTCATTTTAGGAAAACTTTCTGAGATCTTACGGCAGCTGCGATGAAGTAGTGGAGGGCTTACAAACGCCTCGATGGACAAATTTCGTTTTAAGGTTATAGATTCCGAAACTTGTTCTCTTCATGTGGGAATCTCTTTTAAAATCCACGGATTTTCAAAAAAGGGGATAAACGTCGTAAATGGACGACGACATATAATAGTGCCAATTAAGGAGGAGCTTATATGAAAATTCTCGCTAAATGAAACCTAAATATCAGAGAGAAAGCTGGGTTGGCTCGAGAAAAAAGCGTTATTCTCTCCCACCTACATTACATTATCTAAAAATGAAACAAGAAGAAAGTAGAACGATCTAATCACTAGTACATTATTTCGAATTTTGTACTGCGTACAATGCTAAGATTGAAATGAGAATAGAAGGAGACCGTGAGAAAATGCACTGTACCGTGGGAAAAATAGCGATAGTAGCTCTACTGACACTTATCGACACTTTCATATATCGACTTTCATATACGTCAACCATCGAACAACGACATCAACAACAACGACAACGACAACGAAGATCTGTACCAACCTCGCGTCAGCTTAAGAAGATCAGTTTATAAGATCACATAAATAAATATATCAACTATCCATGCCGAGGTTTATAGAAAGTCGGCCTTTCGACTTATCGACGCTATTCTGAAGAATCCTAGAAAACAACTTTTAATGTTGCATACTTTAAAAATGATTTCTTTCAACTCTGAGAGGGTTTTTGTTATTTGAGTGGAAACTTTTTCAAAAAAAAAAACCAAATCAACACCAAACAACCTCAATGATGCTAACATATTTGCAAAACTCCGAATCGCTGCGGTGGGGAACGAGCGCGCTATTACCCTTTCCGGGAGCTAACTTGTTCATCACCACACCATGCGTCCCCTTCGTTTCGTATCTCTCTCAGATAGCCAAAATCAATATAATTATAGAAGAAATACCCAACTTCATATGTGATTAGACATGTAGCGAGAACAGTAGCATTTTCTGGAAAGGTAGTCGAAAAAATTAATAGAACTTTTTATGTATTACAGATTTTTTAGATATTTTAAACTCTGATATCTATGTCTAACGTTTTGTCTTCTGCCTTCTATAATTTTCATGGCAGGTTACTAAGCGAAATACAACCACAACGTTGCTGAGATATTTGCAAAACTCTGGACCGCAGGTGTCTATGGTGGGGAACGAACGCGCTATTGTCCTTTCCGGGGAGTAACGCGTTCACCACCACACCATGCGGGTCCTTTGTTTCGTGGCAAAAAGATCGATAGAAATATCTGATATCTATGTTTATGTCTATTTACATTATTTTGCTTTCCATTTTACATCTATTTGCATGTTTTATAGTTGTTTACAACTTCAGAGAATCGTCCATTTAGCGCGAAGTTTTCAAAAAGCTCTGGAAGGTGGAAAAAGTGCGCAGTCGGTGCTAAAAATATGTTTTTTCTTTCATAAATGGAAAGAAGAATAGCGTTCCAAAGCGAAACACTAGAGAGGAGTTTTTTTTCAAATCAGCAAAAAACCCCTGTTTGATGTAGAAGAGTCACACTACTTTACAACAACGACGAACCAAACTTTTTTCCCGTTCCTGTTTAAAAAAATCTATCTTGTCCACTAATTCATTTAACGATAGACTCTGGTTATGTTATATTATCGTCTTTCTTCGATAACTGGAAGGACCAAAGTATTCACTGTCTATGTGGGAAATTAAGTGCACTATAAATAAGTAAAACTAAGTAAAAGTAACGATGAGGCTGATTCTTTTGGGATGGAGTATAGAAATGTGACCTCAGCCGTCGAGTTTAACGAGTCAGTTGTTCCGGTATCAACTGAGCAGATGAAAACGATAAACAGCAAGAAAAATGAGGCCGAGCAAAATGTTGCTGGGTAATTTTAGTTGTTAGTAGTTGCGAAATGACACAAAAAAAACATCTTTACTATTGAGTAGTAAATAAAGCGTTTTTACCCCTTTTATCTCATCAAGGCACTTGAATGAGCGAAACGACAGAACAAAAGAGGCTACATCCACTGGGACATAATTGTGTCCATCATCAATGTCATACTTACGCAAGATGTCCTGAGACATTTAACCTTCGCTTATAGTTTTTCGGAAAATTTGGGCTTTAAAATAAAACGGCCTTTTTCGGAATCCAATTTTATACTTCGAACGACGAGACGAATTCTCCGGCACAAGGTTTACAATATTTTCAACGTCCCAGTTATTCCAGTTATCAGAATATACCAGTTTCTGAAATGCTAGATTAGAAGTCTATGTGTTAAAGGGATAGAAAGCATAAAAAAATCGAGTTTTCGGAGTTGATTTATCCTTTTCAGATGCCATTTAACATCAACTTCATTTGCACTATAGAAGTGCTGAAGGAGCGCATATTTAGCCCACTTGTCGAGATATATCGATATAACATGTCACTGTTTTTTTTTCCTTCCAGACAAATCTGCTACTTCTTTGCCGACCAGGGAATAATGTACGATTTGGTTAACTCAGGACGCGGAACCCAGTAAATTACTTCGTGCTTATTTCAGATACCCTTTAACCATTGTGCCACATGAGCCAGAACTGATTTAATACATCCACTTATTGCTCACTTTGCCTGCTTTTTCTTGTTCATTTCTGACATATTTCCCATTATGGATCAATGCCTGATGGTGGCAGAGGAACGTTCCACAGTGTTAGTCGAGGTGTTGTACAAGATAAGAGTATACCCAACCATCACAGTCTTTCAAGTTGGGACGGAGATTTATATCGTTGTCCAAAAGTTCAAAGAGTAGACCAATGTCAGGAATCGACACCACTTCGTTTGGAAGGTTGACGTAAGGTGACCTACCTTCGCCCACTTCACAACAGCGTACGACTATCTATATCTATAACGGACTGAAAACGCCCTAGTAAAGGTTTATTGGCAATCCAGGAAAAGAACATTTGCTTACGAGCAAAAGAGAGGGGCTCCTAGCAGATGTGCTGACAACCAAATGGTTGGTTAGAAAAACGAAACCAGTCAAATATTTGACAAAGTTCAAACGTTCAAGCAAGACGTTCATAACACCGAGCAACGAAAGACGATTTTTCACGGGTGTCAGCAGAGAATGGAGATCAACGAGTAGCTGACGTGGCAACTTTATGCTTTTCGAAAACAAAGACGACACCAATTCGTTATTGAAGTGTGCCATTAGTCGTGAACCACGGCAGCATCATCAGTTTTTCGTCCATTTTCTCCTTCTTGATAACATCAATAACATGCCCTTGAATTCAGGATACTGTAGGTGAACAAATACATTCCCACCAATTATAAAAGTCTTCGCGAATGAACCATAACTGTTTTCTGTGACTTCCCATTATCCATGGATTGCCCGGAGTATGGTAAAATTAGTCCAAAAAATACCGTTCAAGAAAACGTTCCTTCTAGTGCCTTGGTGTAACTCTGAAGAAACTATTCGTCACAAACTTCGCCTCCTCCCAAATACGCAGGCATAGCTGGTGTGTTGCACTGATTCCTCCACATCTAATTTCCATTTCTCGCTTTGTATTACTTAGAAACACTTCTTACACGAATCTTTATCGAACACGTTGTCAGTCTTTGGAAAAAAATGAAACAGATGGCAAGTCTTTAACAAATAGCCATCAACGGAACACTGAATAGGACCGAACAAATAGAAAGAAAGAACGGTGTCACTATAAGAAAATGTAAGGGACAGCTACTGAACAATGGATTAGAGAACAAAGTGAATCAATGAACACACAGAGATGTACAAATACAAGCAAAAATAACACCCGCGATCAGAAGCGTGAAGGACTCTGCCATCTAATAAAACATCATTTAAGTAGAAAACTACTAAAGCTAAGATCTTGCCTTGATCGCAACGATACAGTGGTTTCATAGACACACACACACACCCACGCACCGAGCTCAACTCACTACAATTCAGAGACTTAGTGGTGCGAGCTCACATTGAACACAGATAGTGACACCGTCAAAAATGCATTTTATGAAGTACAACAGCTGATATAATAAGCAATTTTTTCCTCTCTAAGAAAGAAAACACTATGATGGACACAATGTAAATTATTACTCACAGGAACCATAGAGTACAAAGAGACTAACAAAAAAGCCGTGCTCCAAAAAACAAGGTGATACATTGTTTAGATGACAAAACTATCGGCGTGTATCATCAAATCGCACAGAAAAGATCATGCAAACAGAGGATGTTACAGCGGAATAAACAAACAGTTACAAAAATTACTTTCACAGTAACAATCAGTCCTCAGTCTACCCGAAATACAATGAACATAAATTTATATGTACAGTTTTTTTTGTTACAGTATGGTAACACTATAGTAAGGAAAATTTACAGCGTAAGAACCCTTAAAGGTTGCCCAATCAATTCATTGACGGGTTTTAAATGCTAATGCTTTTCATCGCCATGCAGCAAACGCAGAAAAGATCGCCCACTCGCTATGAACTTGTTGGTGGACGAAGTTGGACTTGGCGATCTGAAACCCTCAAATATCCATGTAAACAATTTAGAGCAACTTTTCAGTCATGGATTTCCTCACTTTTAAAACAGGGGGAAAAGAAATAAAGGATAATGCGTTTGGTGCTGATTAATCAATTACTGGAGTTCATTTGTAACCTCATAGAATATACTGAATGAATAACTGGCCTTTGTAATAAATTGCGGGAGTATACCGACGTGGTTTCTATTCTCCCACACACGACTGGTACTAATTCATTGACCCTAGAAGGAGATGAAATTTGATCTTGACACACTTGACACTTGGACGGCTCGTCCTCACTGGTTGTGTGGGTCCCAGCGTGATCTCCATTCTTCGGAGATTTGATGGTTAAGCCATTGTGGTTCCCTGGAATCCCGAGGTCATCTTGGCCAAAGTCTGCCCCAGGTGTTCACCACCACAGGCAGTCGCAGCCTTCGTGGATCAGAGGGAGATTTGCCACTACTCGACATTGATAACAGGACGGTGGTGGATCCTAGTATTGGTTTACTCTTATCTAGGCTTCCTAATGTAAATGCCCGACTCTTTCTCAGCTTGGAAGATCCTGCCAAGGGATGAATCCCCCGTTGTACGTCGCAGTCCGACACCCAGGAACACCTCCCAGCCACGATGAGGCTGTAAAGCATTAGAAGGATATAATGGAATAGGTAAATAAAATTAGATAGCCAATCTATGGTTTCCAAAATTTGGTGAAATGTTTTATGAGTAAATTCTACGTCTTTGTACAAACCTCACCTTGTGAACACTGGAGCGGGAGCATCTTGCTGCTCTGATCTGGCAAGTGGGCTAACTGGTATCGGTGATGTAGGTATCTTGACAACGTTGATAGCATTTGCTGACGGGCCACTAGGACAAACACTGGGAGATGGTGCTGGTTGCTTCGGAACCCTCAACGATGACGGTCGTGACGAAACAAGAGGTGACCTGGATGTAAAGCAATCATTTGAAGAGATGAAAAACAATCTGGGCTATAATCTTATACGCAAAACTTGATTAAGCGTCTTTAGAATTTCCGAACAAGCAACAGTTCCCCACTCGTCATTCAATTTTCTGGCAGCAAATTTACAGCCGTTATTTCTATTGTTCAACGCCATGATCGTGACCTAGGGTTGGACTACGTGGTTTTGCGATTGCAACACATACGCTGCTCAAAACAAAAAGAAAAAAGTGAATGGAACTACAAAATCATACCGATTCTCTTCTCTCAATCCAGCATCAGACATGCGTTTACTACAGATCGGTTTGATTCCAGCTACACTACCCGCGCTTGCTCCAGTTGATGTGTTGGTCGCACATGGAGGACACATCGTGGTAAGTGGGCCACCAAGAATTACACTATCCTGACTAGATGCAGACCTTAATTATTACATATCACATAAGAATATTATGTCTAGTTCAGCGCAGCTAAATTCTTTTTGATCTCTTTGCTCACCTTGGCATAAATGTCTGTTTTTGGCACGAACTACCCGGAACAATGTCATTTGTGGCACGTTTTCCGCTAAGGCGTCGAAGCAAGGATGACGGCTTTCTAAAACAATCATACCAAAGAAACTAATATTCAACTTTTTTATGATTTTAAATACGCCTATTCAATTGACCTAGTGCAAAATTTTAAGAACACTGTATGGAAAAGAACCTCTTGACCTAGAATAAAAGAGACATTCTTAGCATTTCACATTTGAAAAACCATAAACTTAAGGAAACTGAGCACTGAACAAGGATCAGCTGCATACCTCGGTTTCTTCTCTAGAGCAACACGACGTTGCGGACGCCTCGGCTTCTTTTTCGCTAGCTTTCCCAGTGTTTTTCTTGGTGCACCTTCTTTTATGGACGTTGCCGAAAGTGGAGTGACCTAGAAGGGCAATGAAAGAGATTAAACAGAGACAGTGAATATTGGAACGTCAGAAAAGAACATTAACGTCAGTATCGAAATCTGCAGCGCACAAGCAGCACCTTCAACACCAACTCATTTCCGTAGCTTAAAAGGCGATGCATGAGTTGCGGATGTGTGAGATTATGAACAGCCTGTCCGTTCACGGCTATAATGAGATCGTTGCAACGAAGACCGGCTTCAGAAGCTGGACTACCTGAACAAAATAGTTAGCGTCAAAGGCAGTTGTAAGGCTAATCTTGGTATTGTAGAAGTAAACATAGTGATGCAAATGTTGTAAAAACACCAGAAAGTTTCAAGAATGAACAAAACGAACATAACTTCAATGATGCTGGATTGGATGAATGATTCAATGAGGCGAAACGAAGGACCCGCGTTGTGTGGTGGTGAACGCGCTACTCCCCGGAAAGGACAATAGCGCGTTCGTTCCCCACCGCATACACCTGCGGTCCGGAGTTTTGCAAATATCTCAGCATCATTGAAGTTAAATTTCACAATGTATACCCTACCGTTAAAAAGAGTAGGCAGTAAATAATAAGTTAAAAAACGAACATAGTTTCGGAAAAAATTCGAACCCATCGCTCTTCATGAGTTCAACTTGATCTCAAGAAAAAAGAACTGCACTTCTTTTATGACGCTCTTTTTCCCCTTTCCCTTCCCACTGGCTCGAATTTTTCATTGGGCATCTCCAACTAAATTTCGTTTAAAACGAAAAACATATTGGAGAAAGCGCGTGAGCGATAGTCTCTCCAAAAAATAAATTTTTTCTGGAGTTTCATTCCGGAGTATTCACATTGGACATTTCTCAGCCAAAATTCATCACATCTGCTTTGGAACTGTAGAAGAAAATCTACAATCCAGGCCGGCTATCTCAGGACTCCAGGAAGAACTGCTCGACCAGCATTCCACGACATTTAAGATGAGACGAAAATCCTCAAGCAGCAACCGAAGTCACTCATAAAGTTGGAAGACCTTTGTGGACAATGGATGCGAGGAAACGAATTGAATGTGAGAAGTGCTGGGATCCGCATAGTAGACGTAAAAATGGGTCAGATAAAATAAAAGTAAAAATAAACAAGAAAAAAGAGAAAAGCAAGCAAAGCAATTGAAAACAAAATAGAAAACACCTAAACAGACAACCTGCACATCGTAACTTGTTCTATCGCAGTTTACAAAAAAAAAACTTCAGGGAGACATTTTCAAGCATTTTGTTTTCAGCAGACAATAAACAGGAGATTTCTGCTCATTTCCTTGTGCAAAAACGCTTTAACACACATTTTTCATCCATCCAAGACACATGCTCAAAACCATAGCCAACCTTCTACAACAGCTGTCACTATATGCTCTATAGTGTAGTAATCCGAGTGTTCAGCCAAATAGACGCGTACCGATTTCAGCGTGAATCCAAATCCAAACGGACCTTTTCTTTAAAAAAAAAAATGTTAGAGAAAACAATAATGGGCGCATAGGGTAATGTTTTATACTGCAGTTGTAAACCTGATAATGAGTGGTGGCTTATCAAGTGGAAGCGCAGGACTGAACTGCTCTCCATTATGAATATGAGACATGGCGCCATCATACGAAGAGGCCGATGACCCCGACACTGCGCCAGGTGACAATTGACTACCTGCCATCTGAAAATACGGTGGAACTTAATAGTTCAACCAGCAGTTTTTTGGATCTCAGTAGGGTAGAAAACCTACTACATAACACTGGTCGTTAACGCTAGAGCACGTTGGTTCGTTCGAGGTAGATGAACCCGGGTTGATTATGAGCTGTAGTGGAGCAGGGGGCGAGTGAGCCTGAATTTCCCAGGTAAAACCAGACATTCTCAGTCATATTCAGGAAAATTCGTCTTTTGCAAATATTCTAATTGTTGTGGCTCGATGTTCCTGACCACAGCTTCGCGGTTCAGAGTGGTGGTCAATGTCACTCTGAAGAATTGCTTAAGTGAAATAAAAGAAATAAAAGAACACACCCTGAATCGAACTGACTCATCGACGGGTGACAATTCCTTATTCACACGAGCTTCATTCGCTGTATGATTTTGCTGATTAGAATCACAAGAGATGGCAACCCGAAGTAAGGATGATCTGTAAACCAGCGATTCTGACGTAGCCAGCTTTTTTGCCGAAGAATAAAAGGGTAATGACAAAGTGCTCAGGGTTGATCCTACCCTGTAGGGGCGTTCCACGCATCAAGACTTTATTCGTAGCACCGTAAATGTGGTTGAATGCATACTTGGTATGTATGAGGACTCGGTGCGCATTAATGAGCGGCGTTGTTTAGCCCTATGTGAGATCTAATCAACCCCTACGTCTTCATTGTCGGACACCTCTGACACTGCGCCAAACGCGACCGATTTAGGAATACCAGTGAGGTTTACAGTCAAATCTTACGTTATCAACAAAAAAGCGACCTTCACGACGGATATAAATCCCAGCTTTGCAACTTGAATCAGTGCTGGTTTTCATAAGCAAATATAAAACCATTCTACTGTCACGATGCTTCGTAACCAGAAAACTACTGAATCCAAAGCAGTCGATTTCTGAACCACAACTTCATACAGAAGGCGCGCATAGCGCTGCTGTAGTGATGCCGATCATCAAGAGAACGGCGTTAGTTCGAACCCAGTGACAGCAAATTGGTACCCAACTTTTAGGGGAAAAGATCACTCTTTGCAATCTAACTGGGTACTCTCCAGCACTATTCCAGGACTGCAGGGAGAATCGACTCAACCAGCACTCAACGACATTCAAGACGAAATGAAAATCCTAAAGTAGCGACCGAAGCCACACGTTTAAGGTGGAAAATATGCGTGGATGGTTAATGCAAGGAAATAAATCGAATATAAGGAGTGCTGAGAGCCATACAGTAGACGTGAAGACGGATTGTATGAAAATAAAAAATTTCATAGAGTCCCTTTTATGCCCATAGTTTGAAGAGTGTGCTGCACAAGTTACAGAAAACAGCAGAACACTCAACTCATTTCAATTAAATGATGCACACGTACTTTCTCGTATCGACTCCCACCATAACAGTGCTGACATGCGACGCGTCCATGCTGCTGTCAGTAGATGAACACGCTATGTTCTGACAGCCAGTACCTGCCGTAGTGCTCGACGACGACGAGATGTTCGCCTGACGTTGCGCGGAGAAACGACGACGGAGAAGCATTGCCTGAATTCGAAGTTGTTTGCATTAAATGCGAATCACTACTAATTTTAGCCAATTTCAAATAGACTGTATTGAGTTGGAGAAAAAAGAAAAGCTTCTGAAGAAAAGAAAAAGAATGAATAAATGAAGAGCGACACAAAAAAAAGGATGAACAGCAAAAAAGGATGACTCTTTTCAAAAACAATACAGAACATAGAAAATAAATGTTACAACAACGAAGAATCTCTTCTTCACATCAGATTTTAAAAAATATATAAACAAAATATAAAGTCAGAAGAAAAAGTTAGAGCAACACAGGTATAATGTGGGCAAGTTTTGTTACCTTAGAAGCTTTCTAAAATAGGAAGTCTAAAAAAGAATCGTAAAGCTTCCAAATTACTGTTAAAGCAAAATCTCGCTTCCAGTTTAACAACCAGAGCCAACCAGAACAACAACCAATATAAAGCAACAGATAGCCGTAGGATAACATCACAACACGGTAAACAAAGCATTAAGTGGAAACCAGAAACTTTGTAAAATATAACGAAGCGCTAAAAGCTGTAAGAGAAGCTCAGTAACTAACCGATGGCATCTGACAATCCTTCTCATCGACTAAGTCTGCATACGACTGATCTTCACTAGACTGCGTGTTGTACGACTGTTTTCGTGAACGTTCTGTATGAGATACCGTAGTACTGCTCTGAAAAGATGCAACATCTGCGTCCAGTTCATTTTTAGGCTTTAGGTTACTTGTTTTCTTTTCTTTCCACTCTGACAAATTTGACTTACGTGAGGAATTTGATTCGCGTCTACAGCGGCGACAGAATGTCTGTGACTTGCAGTCGAAAACGAATGGAACATCGGCGCTACAGTCGCCGTGGCCGGGACCTCCTCCTCACCACACGATTCAGCGTCATGATTGTAGCGATCATTTCGAGCTGAGTTGGTGAACATGATATTTTAAAATAGTATATTGAAACGAAACACTAAAAAAAGCGGCAATTCAAGTGTTAGGGGAGAAAGAAGGGAGGGGGAGGTGTGGGCAATGGAGAAAGAATTCCACCTGCCACATTTTAGTTGCTCGAAAATAGAAACATCCCCAAAATCATCAAAACGATATACTTATACCGTATACTGCATAGTTCCAGTGAAGCAATAAAATGTAGAACCAGATTTTCAAAATCATTTCCCTAAAGTGAAAAACCGACAACTGCAGCACAAATCTAGAAATTTTCGACGTCTTTTATTATCTGTTGGAAAAGATTTTCATATATTAAAGAAGTGGCCAAACTACTTACTGTCAAAGTAGCTCGTATCCTCGTCATTTTCCAGTTGCGGTACAAATTCAGCCTTCTGACGCAGCAGTGAATTAAAGTCTAGTGAGTTGAAGAACGGATGTACCATTAGCTGAGTGGCACCAACCAGTGTTCCTAAACCGAAGTCATCATGCTAACTCGACGAAAAAAAAACAAAAACTCTTCGATTACCTAGTCGCTCGAATGGATTTTTCTCAAGAAGCCGTCTTATGAGATCTTCCGCCTCAGCCGGTAACGCTTCGTCGCCATCCGGATACTCAACGTCTTCTGAATTGCAATAATCTCAGATGCAAAATTGCTGCGAGATTGCCATGAAACAGAAACGCATATCAAAAAGGAAAAAATGTGGAGGTCTGCTCTCTCTCAAAAGAGCGAAGTGATTGGAAAAGCTAAGAAAAACCATATATGTAGTAATTTTCTATTTACAGCCTATGGCAAGGTAAGATTTTGAAATATAACCACAAAGAAGCCAAGATATTTGCAAATCAGACTGCCGGAGTATGCTGTGGGGACCGAACACGATCTCAGCATCATTATGGTTATACTTAAAAATACCCTACCATAGGCAGTAAATAAAAACCAACTACATTGTGATTTAGACTATAGCTTCAGTTTAACTGGATTCAATGCCGTTTTGTGCTACCCAGATCAATTCCGTTGGTGAGTGATTGCTAATAGCACCTATAGGTTGAACATGGCTAAGAGAAGGGTGAAACGAGGGACTCGGATGGTGTGGTGGTGAATGCGTTAGTCTCTGGAAAGGGTAATAGCGTGTTCGATCCCCACCGCAGACACCTGCGGACCGCAGCTTTGCAAATATCTCAGCTTCATTGTGGTTGTATTTCAAAAACCACATTATTCCTTTCTGCGCAAAATGCTGCACATTTTCGTATGTATTAAATGAAACAATCTTCGCCGTTTACGCCCCGACATCAAACTATGACGAAAAAGAAGTGGAAGTTTTCTATGTGGACTTGCAAAAGTTCTGCAGAGAAGACCACACATTCTTCAAGGTCATCATTGAAAATTTCAACGCCAAGATTGGAGCAAGAAAAACATCTGAAGAACGTCACATTGGGACCCACAGATTAGAATGGAACGAACTGGGTGAGCGGCTGAGTTTATCGTGACGACCAAGACCATCCATAGTAACTCGCAATTCCAGAAGCCCCACACTCAGCGCTGGAGGTGGGAGTCTCCCAATGGAGAGTGTTATAACGAAATAGACCACATCATAGTAAATCGAAGGTGTTGCCTTACCGATTTCGGTGCTGTCCCGAAATTCTACACGGGATCAGACCATCGCCTCCTTCGTGCAAATCTATTTCTCGCGCAAAGGAGAAAAAGCCGCTAAATTCAAAAAGCGAAATCCCAGAACCACCATAAACTGGGACTTATTCAATTCATTAGTCGGCTGTTGGGAAGATGTCGTTGTCGGTAACATCGACGAAAGCATACAACCAGCTCATTCAACATCTTCACGTTAGCGCTATGAGTGCTCAGAGTTCGAAAGTCACCAAGAGACGTCTGTCTCCAGAAACACTCGAGCTGATACGCCACCGTGGAATCGCACGTGCTGCAGGCAACCGTGAACTAACGTCCGAGCTTGCAAAACAATGCAGACAGGCGATGAAAGAAAATCTTAGAGAGAAAAGAGCAGCAGTAATGGCCGAAACTGCAGAGGCTGGGAAAAGAATTTGCAAAAAAAATTGGAAAAGCAAAACATATCGAAGCTTCGCCAATTACAAGCCCAAAATGATTGCTCTCCGGCACCCAGAAGGAACAGCTACAGCGTCCAGAAAGCCAATGGAGAAAATCATTCACGAATACTTCTCGGATCTCATCGATAGCCACGTCCACCTTCCGTTATATGAAATAGAGGATGGATATGTTGTACAACGGTTCTCCCTTCCGAAATCCGATATGCCATTTCGTCGGTGAAAAATCGAAAAGCACCAGGTCCGGACAGGATAAAACCAGAGCACCTGAAGAACCTTCCGCCAGTCCTCGCAAACACACTGGCTCGGCTCCTCACACGTTACCTGTCTGAAGACAAGGTCCCTACTCAGTGGAAGACCAGCAAGACCGTGTTATTGTTCAAGAAGATTATATTGGCAACTTTGGTCCATTCTGCTTGCTGTCTGTCGTCTACAAACTTTTCACTTGAGTCGACTTAAGTAGGATTGACAGAACATTGGGCGAAGGACAGCCATGTGAACAAGCAGGCTTTCGAAGAGGATTTAGTACGATGGACCACATCCACACGGCAACAAGGCTCACTGAAGTATCGCGAGAGTACAAAAGACCGCTCTGTACCACTTTCATCGATTTACAGAAGGCGTTTGATTCAGTTGAGATGGAAGCAGTCTGGGAAGCCCTTGATAGTCAAGGAGTCCCTACTCAGTAGATAAAGATTCTTCGTGAGCTGCACAAAAAATTCACAACCAAGATATCACCATTCTACAACGATATTAACATTGACATCAAAAGCGGAGTTAGGCAAGGCGATGCCATCTCGTCAAAATTATTTACCGCCACACTCCAAAACGTTATGCGAACATTAGAATGGGATAATACGGGAGTGAAAATCGATGGTAGGCAGTTACACCACCTTCGCTTTACTGATGACATCGTACTTATAACACCAAACATTAGCCAAGCGGAACGTGTCCTTGACGACTTTGAGAAAGCTTGTGGAAAGATTGGTCTTCAACTAAATCTCACAAAAAGAATGTTCATGAAGAACGGATTGGTTTCACACGCCCCATTCACGCTCAACGGAACGTATATCTCTGAATGCTGCAGTTATACCTATCTAGGTCGGGAAATCAATATGATGGACGACCTAGCTCCAGAACTGAGCAGAAGAAAACGAGCAGTTTGGAGAGCTTTCAAGATCATCGAGGATGTAATGAAGAGAACAAAGAACACCCGACTCCGTGCCCACCTTTTCGACTCAAAGGTACTTCCTCCCCTGACGTATGCATCAGACATCGAATGCGCAGTGGGAAGGAAGATGCTAAGAGTATCCCGTTCCACACAATTAAGGGATGGTATCCGAAGCTCCGATCTGCGTCAACGATCAAAAATCAAAGATGCCGTTCTGTACGTTAAACCGTCGAACATAAGGTGGCCTGGACGCGTAATTCTTATAAACGACAACCGATGTACAAGAGCCGTTAGCAACTGGATTCCCAGCCATGTCAAATGTACCGCAGAAAGACCACCGATCCGATAGTCAGAGTTATTCACGAAAATCCTGGAAGAAAGGTATGATACTCAGCGGGCCGTTGGAGCAAGCGGAATGCACTGGGCTACTCTTGCACGCGACAAGGAAAAGTAGTAGATTTACTGGCGCCCGCTCGAGTCACTCGACGATCAACGGGACTACAGGTGATACAGCTGATTAAATGAAACATTAATAGGCGAAACGAAGGACCCGCGTGGTCTGGTGGTGAACGCGCTACTCCCCGGAAAGACAATAGCGCGTTTGTTCCCCACCGCATACAGCTGCGGTCCGGGGTTTTGCAAAAACTTCAGCATCATCGAAGTTATATTTTACAATGTATACCCTGCCGTTAAAAAGAGTAGGGAGTAAATAATAAGTTAAAATTGTGAAACACTAATAGCTATAAGCTTCTCACCTGTTATAACCTTTGAGAAAAGATCCTCCGGTGATTCACCGAAAAATGGTACACATCCAACGAGAAACTCGTAGAGAATCACGCCTAACGCCCACCAGTCGACTGGTTTACCGTAACCTTGGCGCAGAATCACCTCAGGTGCAATATATCTACAGAAATGAAGACAATCGTAGAAACGTTATAACATCGAAATGTATTTGGCAATGGATCAAGAATTATATTAGTGAAAGCAACGCACTCTGGTGTTCCACATAACTGTTTGTCTTTAAATTGCTGTGTATCGGCGGTGTTTTCGAAACCTTCCGCAACCAACGTCGTACGATTCATGAGACCGATTTTTGATAATCCAAAATCGGTCAGCTTTATATGACCCATTGCAGTGATTAGCAAACTGGAAATCTTGACTCCTATTCCAATTTGGCATAAGTTACAACAAAACAAACTAAGAAACTAACTTGTCTGGCTTCAGATCACGATGAACGATGCCATACGAATGCAAGTACTCGATGGCCAGCACCGTTTCCGCCACATACAACCTAATAAGGTCAATAACATAATGGAAGTAAGCACAGTTAAAATATGGACCATTAGAAGTTTTCGAGAAAAAAAAACCTGACAAATATCTCTTGATTAGCAAACAGTAGAGCGTAGCCCATAAAACCATGAACGAAATATTCAGTGGTACTTTCATAGAAAACTTAAACCCAAGAGTCATCACGATCATGTCTGACGGCAGTACTTTTGATTTCCAATCACCCAAACGATGCTGCTGAGTTCTGTCCGTTATAAAAAATATTTTCGAAGGGAAAAAACAAAATATTCTCCTTAGTGACAGGAAGAAAAGGAAATTCACTGAGGTTTTAGATTAATTAAACAGCAACCGTTGCTAGATACAACTTGAAGAATTCCAACTATTCTATTTCTACTAAAATAAACTTCCGGCTCGAAGGTGACCAAAGCGATCTCGTAACTACAATGGTTAAATCACAAAGAATAATAAATAAACTCAAAAGTTTACATAGTATTATGTGAATATAAACTTTCCACTTACAGGAGATTTTATCAAACAATAAAATAAATGAAATCATAAGGAAAAACGTGTTCTTGCCTGGCGAGATCAACTGGCAGAGTGCCTGCGTTCTTTAACAGTGCTGCACAATCACCACCTTCAACATACTCCATAAGCATACAGAGGTGATGTTTAGTTTCGAACGAACCGTAGAAGGAAACTACGAATGGATTGTCGGCTACCGTCAAAATGTCACGTTCGGCAAACACCTGAAACTTATAGAAATTAGGCACAGTACAAAAAGAGAGTAATTTGGGATAGCTCGTAGGCTTATTTCACTACGAGAAACGTCTAAGAAGGTACAAGAAAAGCTTGTCCGCTTACCTGATCAATCTGGTTCCGTAAAACCAGTGTTTGTTTGTTCATTTTCTTCAAAGCGAAACGCTGACGTGTCTCACGATGCCTCACTAGGTAAACTGCACCGTAGGCGCCATTGCTTACTAGCTGAAAACCAGAAAACTCGTACTCAAAGCAGAAAACAGACAGAATCTACGTCATCAAACGGTTGGCCAACTAGACCACAACTTGTCTATGCAGCCCATTTAAATCCTCAATATGGTAAGTTATGCTTTCACTTCTAAATTTACCTCTACACAACAGAAAAAATTTAAAGTAAGACCTTTTTCACTGGGAAAAACCACTAGGACAGCGTTGAAGATCCGAAATACAAGCAAAAAATCCAAAATTGCAGTAAATATTTCAGGAGAAAAACTAACTTTGATAGTTTCATAGTCATCTTCGCGTGGAGCTCTCTGCCGCGTCACTGTGCCTTCAGAACATTCAGGAACGGCGTCATCAATTCGAGTTAGCTCGGCCGTAGGTGCTGGATTAGGTGGTGAGTCGGCCCTCAGTTCCACATCCATCAACGGATCCCGATCGAGGCCGAGTTTTCCTGAAAAAGAAAGAACGATATGCACAGAAAAGAAGAAGGAAGGAACAAGAACGAAAGAGAAAAAAATATGAAACAAGATCCTATTCTTAACTCCCCTATAGGAAATTATTCAACTTGGTTTTTTTCCCAAATAACAAGAACTATGCTCATTTCTGTGATTGACTTTGACTAATTCGTCAGAAACTTTGTTTCTTGAATTGACCGAGCGTTTGTTAACACAATGACCACCTAACAGAGTGGAAATGGAAATAAAGTACAAAGATAGAAAAAAGCTGCTCTAGAAAGCACAAAATTCAGAGCCGGAAATTAAAAGTGCATTACAAAACTGCTAACAAAGTCAGGTTAAGACTAAAAACAGAAGTGTTTAATTTTTACTCACTGCTTATACTTTTTCACAATAGGGTATTATGAAACACAACCAGAGATATGAGCAAAACTCAGGACCTCAGTTGGACTTTGAACCCGCGATTACCTCTCCGGGAACTCACCTGCTATCCACCACATTATCTGCAATTTAAACTGAAGCTGCAGTCAAAATCACAAAGTCTAATTGGGTTCATTGCCGATTCGTGCTCTCCCGAGACCACTCCAGATGTTCACTGGTGATTGCTGATAGCATCGCTAAAGCAAGAAACTGACTGAGAGGAAGACAAAGCAAGGGTTTCGGTAGTCCAGTGGCAAGGATAACACTTGAACCCGTTTTCCACCTTGAAAAGAGTATTTGCAGATTCGAAGCACATCTGAGGTTCACAGTTTTCCTCATATCGCAGCATCCTTGTGGTTGAAAATAAAAAATTAATAATTAAGTAAATTCTTAAGCTATTCAACTAACCAATGATGTATTGCGGAAGATCCGGTACTCGAGCACTACCGCTACCAAGCTGTTCCCTTACAACACCTTCAGCCTCTTCAAGTAAATGATAGAATTCGTCCGGATCGAATTCCTTGAAGTTACTCGTCTTAGTCAAGGCATGTGATAAGACTTTACATGAAAAGTTTCATTTAACTTAAAACGATTTTAAAACGTTTTCATCTTACACATGAGATGCCGAATTCGTTCCTTAAGGAACTGAAAATGTACAATACATACATTTCGAGGTCTCCAGTTCGTTTAATGCACCATTAATGATTTACATCAAAAGTTGGATGTGGGCTATACTCAGGCTACCATAAAGATGCCCACGGTCATTAATATTCTATATGTTGCCAATAAATGGTATTGATCATAAGCGAAACTTACTAGACATTCAAGAAGTCGTGCCGGCCGACTCACAATCATCAGTAATTGTTTCGTGAGTTTTGAGAGATATTCAAACGACTCAGGCGACGTCTTCTGCTGGGCCTGAAAATCGGATACAACCTTTAAACAAAAGCAAACATTACCGATAAAAGGTCTGCCTCGAAAATCGAGTATTTCAACTAATAAAACCGATATATAAAACAATTTTTTTCTAGTTTCGCATCAGCGAACGCATAATAAAGTAATACGACAGGTTTAAAGAAATGTCTAGAACCGAACACAAAGGATAAACAGGATAAGGTGCTAAACTCCGATCTCTGTCACCTATGGATACTCCATGCGTTCGACTTCATATAGCGCTGCACGTACATGTCATTGAATGCATGTTTCGTCTATACACTCACTTGTGGTGGCTTACTGATGTATCAAATCGTATCAATTCAGTGTTTTCTATCTTCTCTAACAAGTCTGGTACTAATCTGCCAAATTTGGAGGATTGAAGATAGCTGCGGAGTATTGGAGAGGGCCTGGTTAAGTAGGGTATTGGATTGAACTAAGAACCACGTGCGTGATGCAAGGCACTCCTAGGCAATGCACTACACGCACCATCGAATAATAAGATAATAATAATAAATCTCGCCTACTTCGTTCAATGTTTCATCCAGTCGTTGACTCATCTCGCAAAAATACGAACATGTTATGGTGTCATCACGAGAACGTGATAGACAATCCGATGCCACCTAAAACCATGAACTAAAGTGATCAATACGATAGCAAATTTTTTGAAAACTGAAAATAAACCAGTTACGAATTTAGTCCTAGAGAGAAACTCCAGATGCCTATTTTATAGTTCACACAAAATAAATATATTGAACAGTCGTTTAAATAATAGGTTTAAATGTTTAAAAAATACTTCGACAATTTGATGGTGCAAGAACCTCGTTGCTCCGTCACTAATCAACCGTAAAAGAGCCAAATCCGTGGATGTTTCCGTATCCAAAACCTTAATAGAAGACACTTCAAAAGCAGCCCAAAGTAAGGAACATAACAGCTTTTTAACATAATCGCGATGAAGCCAGTTCTTTGACAATTGCTGATAAACTCCAGTGGCCGATAAAGTACTTCATGTCATAAAAACTTGATAAACTTATAGAGAAGACTTTGCTGTAACACACCAAGTGCACTTGCAATTTTTAAAACACCCCTTTTTTTAAACTTGTTTAGAAATCAAGCTATTACGAAACTCAAAGTACTGCAATTCTAGAAACTCTTCAACGAATGTCTCTATAAATATCGACAACGGATTTTACTCTAGAAACTCTAGAGAAATCGCATGAATCCTTAGAGCGACCGCTAAAGACTTATTAACCCTCCAGGTATGAAACACCTCAAACACTGCCGTCATTGAAAAATTTTTTTTATCAGATGTCGAAAAAAGAAACCAGCAGGAGTCATGCTCCCTTAATTTGAAACGTAGAGGTAAAGAGGTAGCTTTTTAAACCAATACAGTATGCAGAAAGAATCCTGACAATATAAAGAAAGCAAATGAAGTGGTTGGTGAAACGCACAAATGGATTAATGGATGAAGGTCGTCAAGACAGTGAGTGACACTAATTCACCTCGAAATAAGGAAAAGAAGGATAAAAATGGGATAAATTAAAATTTACAAAAAAAAAACAAAAACAAAAAAAGAAAAGCAAAAGTTTACCATCGAGCGACGACTACTAGCACCGTCCGAGATAAGTTCCGTATCTCCAGACGACGAGCCGCCGCTAAGAGGCGCGTGCTCAGCGACAAATGCCGTCAGCTTCTCTTCCATTTGCGATTTTGCCTGCAGAGAACTTTTACCGATAATTCAAATTCAAAAAAAGATACAAGCATGAAAACCATTTAACGCATTATTCTCATAGCTTGGTGAACTCGCCCAGTGCGGAACCACAGGGTTCCAAATTTTGCGGGTACCAATTTACTGTAGTGACCAAAAATAAAAAGTAATGATTTTGTTTGAAAATTTGAAGAAGTGGACGTGAAACTCTACAAAACATTATTCTTATAAAATTCTAACAAAAATTTTGTAGGAAAGTCTCATGATTAAAGGTGCTTTAAAAGCTAAATAGTAACAAATTTTTTACATAAGCAAAATATCCGCACAAATTCCATTCTCAATGTGTTAAAATGAAAGTGACCAGTCTATAAAAATAGTAAGCCATTTTGAACAGTTAATAAAAATAAATGATAACCAAGGTGGAATCGATCGGTGTGAAGTAATTTCAAGGTAACAGAAAAAGATAAAGCAAAAATCAAAAAATATAGGTAGAAAAACATGTAAATAGGACTCTTAGCGAAATCGATCTCCACGAATCTCAAAAATCTATCCAAGTTCTCCAGTGAATAAAGAAACCAAAGTCCTCAACAAATCAATAAAAAACATAAAATTCATACAAACCTTTGGAAAACGCTCCTTGTACACGCTGTTACGATTGACGACGTTCAGATGAAATTCAGTGTTGAAGTTGATTGGACTACTAAAATTTGTTGTTGTCTCTAAACGTCTCGAAGAGTGTACTGTACAGAGTAAAGAAACAAGGAAGAAAAAGGAAGCAAAGGAGCAAAAAAAGCAAATACAGCACTGAGCACAGAAAAGAAAAAGAAAGGCATGAAAGAACGGCGGCCATTAAAAATCACTCTAAACAAACTGCTCACGTCAGGCTTCTGCTTCTCGGACGAAAATTTGTGTTTTGAGTGTCTTCGGCTGATGGACAACTTTCATTACTGTCGACACGAGCCGCTCCAACTCGCATGCATTCCATCATTTCCGATAGATGCTCTGATGACGAGTACTGACTCTTAAACGTGAGAAGAATAACGGTTTAAAAAAGTTACACCGCGAGACACAATCACAAGATGCAAAACTTTACGGAAAAACATATACTAACTAAGAAAAACAAGGGTAGGAGTGGAACATAAGAGCTTATCAAGTTTCTCTCTGTTGGTAGGAATTTGACAGAAAACAAATAGAAAGTGGCACGTCTCCAATTTAAAACAACAGAAATTTGGACTATCCTACTAAAACTACGGCAATGGAAAGAATCCCATGAACCAGAAGAAGAAGCATTTAACAAGGACAGAGTTTTTCGTAAAGAAAGCAGCACCGCCTTACCAATTCAATCTATGCTTACCGAAAATGCAGAGTTACTCCCAGGCGTTCCGTAACCACTTGTTGACGGAAGCGACGCTAGAGACCACCGACGATTGTCATGCTGCGGTGCTATCAGTGAATTTCCATTTCGTGAAGAATAGGATCTGAAATTGCAGAAATGAGAAAGGCGTCCTTTGGAAAAGAAATACGTTTGAATAGTGGTTCTCCAAAATTTCACAAAAAGAAAAGCTTGAGAGGTACAGAAAGGAACTCCAGCAACAATGGTGGCCGAAAATTCAAAAATTGCAGAAACGACTGCCTTTGAACTCATCTAGTAAAAACGAACACCACCGAAATACGTTTTTTCAAAAAAGAAAAAAACCACACATTACTTTGACGTTAAGGCATAAAAAAAGCAATTACTTTTGTAACTTGACTGCTACATCAGCAACATTAGTTGGGTCTTACACGTTCTTTCTCAGAAGTTTTATAGATTTCAATAGTAAACTGTGATTAATGATACCTATAAGGAAACTCCTCTCAACGGTTTAGAGCCTCATTGTGGCTGGAAGGTGTTCCTGGGTCTCGGACTGAGATGTACAGCGGGAAGATTTATTCCTCCGGTAGGTTCACCCAAACTGAGGAGTCCGGCGTTTCCATCAAGAAGCCTAGCTAAGAGTAAACCAATACCAGAATCAACCACCGTCTTGGTACCAAACTGGTCGCAGTTGATTGGACTTTTGTAACTTGACTGCTACATCAGCAACATTAGTTGGGTCTTACACGTTCTTTCTCAGAAGTTTTATAGATTTCAATAGCAAACTGTGATTAATGATACCTATAAGAAAACTCCTCCCAACGGTTTAGAGCCTCATTGTGGCTGGAAGGTGTTCCTGGGTCTCGGACTGAGATGTACAAATCTCCCTCTAATCCACAAGGGCGGCGACTACCTGTGGTGGGGACGACCTGGAGCAGACTTTGGCCAGGCTGACTTCGGTCATCCAGGGACACAATGGCTAACCCAGCAAAACTCCGAAAAATGGAGATTATGCTGGAGCCCGCACAATCAGTGAGGACGAGCCGTCTAAGTATTCAAATAATTAAAATAAAGAAACTAGAGGAGCAAAAAAGCAATGCAAATGAAAAAATTGACACTAAAATAAACTTTTCCAAGAAATCAGCGGGATCACACCTTCACAATCGTATTGCTTTCTCACTCACCTCATCGGTACTCCCACATTTACTGCGGTTCTGTTGCTGGTGGTGGTACTACCGCAAGCGACGTTGGCGCGGCTTGGACTGGAGCATCGTTGCGCCAGCACTGGCGACGTGGACGCGTTCAGACTTCGACGTGCTGCACTCGATCGCGTCGTCTGCGATAGTGTATGAACATCCTTCTGGAAATGAAAGAATATATCTTCAACATGCATGCAAGGAAAACTATAACACTTGCTTTAACTTCCATTTACTGCTTATTACTCCTTTCATGGCAGGGTGTAATGTGAAATAAAACTGAAAGGATGCTGAGATAGGAGCAAAACTTGGAACCTCCTTCCCACCCAGTTCTTTTTACGAGCCATGTTGTTGCACTTTATCAGGATAACCAGCATGTAGCTATTAAATTCACTTATACATTCATCTTCTTTTCTTGTTGAATCTGCGGATTGGAAACGTTTAGATTCCGACGTACTACTGCCGTTTACCGTGTATCAATGGCTCATTAGACACTTGTGATGATTTGTAAAGGACAAAACGGATAAATCTCTCTGCATAGATCAATTCCTGAAAAATGCGCCATGCATTCGACTTCATTAGGCGTCGTTAGAAATGAATGGATGCATAACTTTCCTATACAATAACCTGTATGGGCCTACCGATGTTTTAGTTCAGTATTGCTATCTTTTCAGACAAACAGCGTATTTGACAAAAACAATTTGCCAACCCCGGAGGGATGGGAGGCTTAGTGCGCCCGGAGTGCAGGATTGATGTCATGAACATAAGTGTATTAAAGGGCATCTGTAATCACTCCCTTACATGCGCTCCCTTCTCATGATCCATACTGTAGTAGAATACTTTTCATTACCTCTTCTTCCTTCAGTTTTTTTTCTCCCAGAGCACGAAACTTAGTTAACTGAAGCATTTTTGCCCAAAACAGTTCAAAGTATCCAAGGATTTTCTCCATGACAGATTTTGGGATGATTAGCCGTAAGCACCCAGATGACAGAGTGTGACAGACGAAATAAAAGCAACTATGTACTTGCACTGCGACTTAGATGATAGACAACACCTCCCTGCTGCACCAGACTGACTTATGATTGGTGTATATACGTAATCACATCCATACGTTCAAGGTCCACAAGCCTGTATGCGAAATGTATCCTCTTTGTCGGATGCGGTCCTATTCACTACAATAAAATGCGCAGGAAGTGCACAGAAAGTGCTTCAAGATGTTCAAGATTGCCCTAAACAATGTATCATGTCTAATCCAAGGATACCCTTGGGTACACTTTCAACAAGACCACTAAAAATAAAGTGCCTCTTTTGAAAAATGTGTTCATCATCGTGTTGCAACAACAAGCTGGAGCTATTGACCAGTTTTGGTGAACAGAATGGCGATCTCTTTGGTACCTGCTCGACTTATTCGATCGGATCTCTTTTTTAGAACACTAACAGATTTGGGTTTATAAATAAACAGCGGATAAGGGCCCGCTATTCTTATTTCTCATAAACGACATCATAACGATTTCATTATTTTCCTTCAAATAAGTGTTGTCATCATATCTTCCCATGGATAACACTTTATAAGCATGCTACTGCATCCACGAAGTAGCTTTCGTGCGTGCAGGGCTACTATTTAATATACGAATTAGCCAGTGAGTTTCCTATGAATTCGTTCACTTGTAGAGTTAGAAAAACCCTTCTGATGCGTAATAAAAGCAAGTTTGCGGTAATTGAACTAACAAAAAAAATCATTCTTCTTCTCGCTATCGCACATACACGAACTCTAAGAGTCAAAAAAGCGGAATACTAAGTGAAGATTGAGACCGCGTGTTACTGCGACAAACACTTCATAAATATTTAACCCCTCGATTCACTTCAAGACAAAATAAGCACTCACGGAAACAGACAACACGTTCTAACTAGCTTTACAAAATCATTTCTGATCGCATAGAAGTGCCATTACTCGTTAGCTACCATTCTAAAGCTGTATAGCTATGGAAGTCATAACTGAGAATAGGTAGGCGTCAGATTCGCTTGTGGATCTTTCATTGACTTTGTTGCATAATTCATCAGAAAACTATATGGGTAAAGCCATTGAAAAAGCCTACACACAGAAACGCTTGGACAAAGTTGTAGTTCCAGTCCAGACGACAGAGATAGTGTAAACACATTATAGCACAAATAAAGACTGAGGTAAAGTCTTTCGCGCTTTATGCGGACTATCAAAGCTCTCCAAATTCAGTTCTCCAGCCATGAATCACCCCAAAAGATGATAAACGCAGGCCATGACAGAAAACAAATCGTGCACAACTCTCGAATTGAGGACAACAGCAGCTAATTTCATCGATAATCAATTTCTTTTCTTTTTTCCCATTTCCTGCTTTTCCTTTTACTAACCTCATCAACATATATTTAACTAAATGTCAGCATAAATTAATAAATAACAAACAAATTTTAAAAAATGATTTCATGGAAAATTTTAAAATGTTGAACAATATCCTTTTTACGTACCTCATGAAACAACAGAGCCATAAATGACCAACAAGCAGTTGCGTTGCAAATGAATTCTGCATTCCAGAACATTTAATTTCGTGTTAAGATTATCCAAATGCATACTGCCATACGTTTTATATAATTTTTTTCATAACCCCTAATCACATCTGCTGTGCGAGTCCCAGCACTTGCTCAATTCGATTTCGTATCCCTCGCATCCATCGTCCACAATGGTCTTCGAATATTTTGCGCGTTGTTTCAACTGCTGCTTGAGGATTTCGTCTTTTTTATGAATTCAACAAAACACCAGTCGAGTCGATTCTCCTTGCATTCTTTGAAATAGCTGGGCTACGGCGTTCTTACGTAGACTGGAGTACAACGTTGCAGAGGGGTCGGACTAGGACCTTTGCTTCCTGATCGACAGCATCGCTAATCACTGCACTATCGCGCCATATACTTATATGCTACGTTATACTCTATTCTGCTTCGTCTATTCCCGCTGTCAATAATCCTACGAGTTTAAGTTCTCTCGAATATAGAGCGAGGAAAAAAAGCAAGTTGTGCGGAACATCAAGAAAAGAAGAAACAAATTTGTATATTATATCGATTATATGGGTTTGAAATCAACACCAGCAAAAGAGACACCAATGAGAACACAAAAATTCAAAGCTCTAAGTTTTGAGTGCATTAGAAACGCATGCCTCCCTATTGCGGCACGCAACAGGTAGACAGTGATTGGTAAGTAAGAAACCAACAAACCAAAGTATGAGCACATCCTCACGGCTGCATAGATATTGAAATTTACGAATGCTTTTAGTGCAAATATAAGTTCATGAACAAAAATAATGGGAGAAAGACGCCGACTGCCACAACAACATTTCACACTTCAGACACAGAACAACACTCACTCACTCACTCACTCAACACTACTGACCAGAACTCGTTGAAACTATAACCATTCAGGATTCTAGACAGACATCGGTCCAGAAGACCTCATGATATTTTTATTAAATCTTCCCGCTTTATTATGTAATCATTGCCGCCCACATTCGAGTATATAAATTACTTTTAAAACTCTAATTTATAACAGACTACTCTAAGACAATAGAATGCCAAGAAATTCCCAATGATGAATGACGTTAGCAACGTCTTAATGTCTAGGGACACACAAATCAAGTTGTCTGAGAGTGAAGACCTGAACATTGCCCGATAAAGCCGCTCAGAAAGAAAACTGCCTAACATGATTGCATTCAAAATTCAACAATTTTCTATGGAATAATTGCATCAAGCGGTAGTTTTCAATAGTGGTGCAACATGCTGGCGACGGTTATTGCTAATGATTTGTTTAAGCCAGAAAAAATTGCGATAGGGTGATAATAAAGATAAAACGAAAAAGAATGAAAGCAGGACCTATTCAGAAGTGATTGGTTGTGGCAAATTCTCCACTAAATCTCCATAGATAAAAAGAACGACCAAGCATACCAACCCTCAGCTGCGTCACCGGCGACAAACAACACGGTGACAGTGGTGTTACGGCCGAAGCAACCGAAGCGCCCATCGCAAAACAGCTGACGGATCGGCCGACGGTACCCGGCGTAGATTCCTTCTGCCTAGACCGACGACCTGCTTCAGTAATCCGTGCCATCATCGTCGGAAATCGACGCCATGGGCTATCTTCAGCTGCAGAAGAATGAACAAAGGTTGTCGTCGTCGAACGACGTCCAGCAAACATACCGAGTGCAGCTGAGCCGCCAATGGCCAGCTCGTTGCACCACGACGGACTGGCTGATGGCAGCAAATTGTCAAGAAGGGCGGTGCGCGCGGCTAGCTCGATACGGCTGGACGAGCATCAGCTCTGATAGTCACACGGAACCCTCAAGGGGCATACTATAGCCTAGAGAAGAGCAGCAATGATACGGAGGGTTTTCTGGTGTAAAATGAACATTGAAGAGCTCCAATCTCAGAAAGCTAGACAAGACCCAGAACAATGATGATTAGTTACTACTATCCATTCTGAAAACAAAGAGTGCTTTCTCTTCATTTTAAGGAGCATCGAAGGTCATATGAGAATCTCCAGCAAAGCTCCAGCGAACATGACAACAAGCACCGTCGAAATACTGAGAGTTGTTTTGCTCACAATAGGTTTCAATTTCAAATTCATGTCAGAAAAGCATGCTCCTCTCGGATGAAAGAGTTAAAAAAGTCTGTGTAACAATGGAGTTCTGACAACGAGCAGCATTGACGGGTCTAACAATGCAGAGGACATGAAGAAGTAGGAAAACGAACGTTTGTTCAGGAATTTTCCGCACTGCAGTAGAACATCTGCAGTTTTTACAGGCAAGATTTATATACTTGTCCCAAATGCTAGAAGTGGTATAAATGTTTACAACTCATTTTCAATCACTAAAACACGAATTGGCACTTTCGATATTTTCCTCTCTCAAAAAAAAGACGGGTGTTCAAAGTGCGATGAACTGAAATGCACCTGATAAATAGCAACGAAGAAGCTTTACGGATGAAAACAGAGCTAACAGGTTATCACATCGCCACTAATGCACTACTGTAGCCTATTATGCGTTACTGTATCCTGTTATTAGTGTCTGGACATCACGATGCTTATTCGGTGTGACCAAAAAAATTTAACCTCAACGTTGACGCTAAAAACATTTCCAATGACCTAGTGTTAGAGATTCAGGAGAAAATATTAGTGCAAACAAAAATTCATTTAAGAAATAGTACCTACCAACCAAATCGCTCACTTAACGCTTCCAATGCTTAATACCATTGAGTTCTCATCAGGCCACACATCCATGAACCCCAACATATTGCAAGAAAACTCTTTTTCTGGCCCTCTGTTGTCATTGTAAGAAAAGCAGATCTCGAATGAAGGCAGCAAACTGTTCTTTACCGCAAAAGCCTGAGGCTTTTAGCGCAAAGGCTGAGCTGGTTTTAATGAGATTAAAAACAGAGGCATACTCGCAGTGTAGCATGATATTATGTGAACTATGAGATATTATGCGAACTGGTAAAAATTCACCAAAAATGGCAACCATGAAGCGGTTTTCTCGACTTCAAATTCAAGGCTTTCAGAAAAATGTATTAAACCCTAGTTTCGAAACCAAGTTTGATAATATATTATAAATCTCGACTGGTGAATTATTAATGTTCTTCTGGTCAATCAACTACTTGTCCAATCAATCAACATTTTAGGAAAAAGTCTATCGAAGTGTACTTGAGAATTAACAGTGAGGTGTTTCAAGTAATAATATTAAATAATAGAATATTGGATATCTCCAGTCCATAACGGCTTATCACCTTACCACACCTCGACGTAGGATGTAGATATACATCATCAACGCGCCTATCACCCGGTGCACGATTATGCATGAAAAGAAAGAACTTGATATTTCTGTGAGAAAGAAGATGTGAAGGTAATCCTTTGTCGGTAATTGCCTCAAACATGGATGATAACATTTAATCACAAAGAGGCAAAATTCTTACCGATATACACTTGTTAACAGCTGCAATGACGATTTCAGATTCAAGAACTGTAACTGTAAGAATTCTCCTGTAACTCTAGTGAAGAAAAAAAGTTCCTTCTGAACCGACAAAATACCATCTCGGTGTAGCTAATGCTTGACATGCACGATTTTTTGCGAAGAGAAGCCATTCAAGCGCTTAAACACGTAAAAAAAAAACGAGGCGGCTAAGAGAAGACCGTCGATGTCACGCTGAATGAATGAGTCGCCTTTTTGTTTTATTACGAAGAGCATAAGGGAGCAACAAATGACCGTTCAGACACGCAACCTGATTATCTCAGCCATCAGTCACGCACAGGCGCTTCATCCAGCAGCTGCACTACCGATTTCGGCACGATTTAGTACGTTCTCGCATAAAACGACGTATGTTCTCGGATATTTTCGATAGTTGAGGAAAAAAATGTCGCATTCGACAAGGGTTTTCATTCAATGCTATGAATAGCGTTGATTAAAGCATTTACACGAAAACGTAGGTACACATAAAAACGAAGTCAGCGAATAGTACACCCTAATCGTGAAATAGAATCAGTTCAGGAGAAAAAAAACTCAGTAACGACCTCGTCGAATTTTATCCCATTTGCTGCGAATTATGTAAGAATGAACGAAACGGCATCGTCATTGAGGCGACTAAACGAGTAAATCAAATCTGCAATCATTGCACTTTTCGACAGCTTACCACTCTTCATAAACGAATGCCATCAAACACAACAGAACAAAACGAAGTAGTTTTCTGTGCTGATGAAAAAGTAAGCTTCCTGAAAAAACAAACATCTTTACAGTGATGTTTTCAATCTACTAGTGATAAATTATTTTAAGTTTACGGGTTTTCTTAAATCACTACTTTATTATTCCCACCAGAACTGGAACCCACAAAGATTGTTTGCCTCAATGCGTCCAAAACTTCAACAGTTTCATAATAATCAAACTAACAATTGCAATAATAATTTCAAGTTGTAAGATCTCGCTATAGGAACTGTTTTCATTGGTCGACATCATTTTTTAATCCAGCTTTGTTTCTTTCGTAACCTTTGATGGATTTCACGATGACATCAGCTGTAAGCTGTCATGTTTCAAGTGCTACAATTCAACGTCGTTTTATGATACCTCTTTTTCTAGCTTCCTTCTAGCTTCCACCGAAATTAACATTTAGATTAATTCATTTAGCCCTTTTCATTAAAAAACATATTTTCGCTATGCAAACGGTTACAAGCTGGAGGACTTCGGGGACCGAGCTCATTTAATTATGAAGTGAATTCAAATATTACCAAAATAATCAACACATATCCTCATCCATCAAAAACTGATATTTGCAGTTTTCATCTTCTTATTCAATTTATCATTATCAAATGAAATGAACGACAATCCTGAAGAATATGAAGAAACTTAGAACACAGATTCATTTATTGCACAAAATTTCCCTTAAGAGATTCTGAAGAAATTCCCCTTCCAGAAACAAAGTTAGAATCTTACATTTCCTTATATCAGACAAGTAGCAAACCCAATATTCGACGTGGACTCTGATTTTCTTCTCGAAAAGCAGCAAAATATGAAAGAAGCTCGGACGCTAGCGGTGGTTTCCTTTTCCAGAAGCGTAACCTAAGCCACGTAAAAAACCAGTGACTGTGTAAAATCGAAATCGACAGCTATTTTTTTACGAGTATCGCAGAACACTTTCCCATCGAACTTATAATAGAACTATAACACTTCTCTTGACGCTAACGATGAACCAGCGGGTAGCGTTTGCTTGTGTGACAAAGTAAATCGGCACACACCTCACCACCAACCAACATCAACTGGCTTCACTAACAATAAATTTCGAAAAAAAATAAAGAACTTCCAGACGAATTTCGTTAATTTCTAGCTAAGTGAACAGCAATAGGCCTTTGATAACAATTAGAACTGAAAAATAACTTTAATGAGATCCGTTTCTAATTCCATTATTCGGCCGAATGCACAGGCTGGCTGATGAAGAGAATACAGCACAAATATAAAATAAAAAGATGCAGAAAAAGCCCTTCTCTATGAAAAAAAGAATTCGTGTTCGACTTAATTTAGAACTGAACTGAACTCAACTTAAACCATAGAATTACTCCCTCATTTCACTAAGGGACAAACATAAACCCTATTCTCAGAAAAACTGAATACGTATCAGAACCACTTGCCTCACCATAACGTAATTGAAAGATACGACAGGAACGACATATGACATCACTTAGAAACAAAAGTGCAGTATCAACAGCTGGTAAATAAAAAATACCTTACTTGCCAATGTTTCTCAGCTAAACCACTTTCACAAAACGCTATATTTGATCAAACTTTTTTGGGTAGCCTTACCAGAATGTCCTAGTTAATAATGCAGAAGGCATATAAATATATGTGTAAAAATGAACCCGTCTTTTAATTTAGAACGAATCAAAACCCACTGAAACTGGCTAGTCGTCAAATTTGTAATGCATGCAGTCACAACACTAAGAACAACAATGACTATGAAATCAAATCTATTAGTGATTTATGAACTAAAGCTTGAAAATTCTTACCGTATATGACGATGTCATACTCAGAGGTCTACGATCCTTCAGATTCTCATCCCATATGAACGACGTCGGACCAATGAATGGTGGTGGGGAAACGTGACCCAAGTCGTTGCCCATTCTTTTCTTCCAGGATGGACTTCGTCGTTGCGTCAGTGATGGTGCCGGTGGTAGTGGGATCGGAGTTCCCGACGTTATTAGCTGATCGTCAACATACGAGGCTCGTCGCCTAGATACCGATCTCCAGACGACATGATCTGGTCTGATCAAAGAACCACCTGAAGTGATCGTCGAAAGTGATGGTGTTATTGGTAGCGTTGACATCCATGATGGCTGTGAACAACGACGCCCTTTGTGGTTCTCCATAGTGTGAATTAGCCAGGTTTAAGGCATTCTGGTCATAAAACTCCGTCTCTTCGAAGGCGTGGTTTTCGTTGTACTAAATATTATCCAATTATACTCAGGCAGACGCGTGAATCAATTGTGCTAATCCCGATGAAACAGCATGAGAGTATAATCAAAAAAACAACCATCGATTAGGCTAAAGACTCAATAGACGATGTTTCCACAACAAAATGCAGGATTTAAAAAGCAGGAGAGACATTAAAAAACCGAAACAGGAATGGTGAGAAGACCGACTTGTCACAATTGTCAAATGTTTCCACAAAACTTCACACAACGAACAGTTTCACTGTAGAAAAAATGAGGCGACAGGCACAGCTGTTAATAACGCAATTGACAAGTTTCTCACAGGCAACTTTAAACAGAGTTATGACTTCGAACGATGGATAACGATGTAAAGACAGAGAGAGAGAGAGAGGGGAGATAGAAAGAGGGGAAAGAAATAGAGCGAGAGAGAAAGTGAGAGGGAAAAGGAAATAACAGGATAAAGCTGAGGAAAGACGACAGAAAAACACTATAAAATTTTTCTACAGTACAATTATAAAACAGGTTTGGGGCTGAAATAAGATTATGATAGCTTTCTGCGTTCTTAATACAGCGCCATGGAACTTCCTCATTGAGAAACTTCCAAGTATGTAGCTGCACGACTACGTGGCGCGTCCCAGGTAGAGAAGAAGAATTTCGATCTTGCACGTCGATTCGGTTAACATTTTGCACCTAATTGATTCGAAAGCGCATTGAAGTTTGTCTGGTGTCTCCTTCAACAAATAAGCACCTCACTCAGTCTGAGAAAGCAGGGCAAGCCACCAACGATTATTTGTTGGTTAAGTCACCAAAAAAAAGGGTCGCATTTCTCACCAATCCAGTCTCAAGATAATTCTAGGCTGCATAAATGTGGGAAGACCATTGTGAAGATCTATTATTAAAATGTGATATATGTGCTTGGTATAAATAGAATCCTCAACTGAGGAGATGACAACATGAACAGCAAGTGCAACATGGTGGGGTTGACCAAGACGAGAAAATATCGCCCATTAAATCTCGCTTATAATACCCGAGTAAACCTACCCTAAGAATACGAGCCAGAAGGGTGCTAAGCGGAGATGGTCCCCGGCAACATAATCGTAGCCATGAACATCGATTTCCTTGAACAACTTACCATCCGAATTTTATGACTGGAGAGATCTAGACCAATTGTTGTTCCGACAATTTAAATGGGACTGCCAGAAAATCAGAGGAAATGGTAGAAGTACCTGCCAAAGCGCAGGTAATAGTGCGAATCCGAAGTTCCAAACTACGTCGAAAAGCATACATTAGAAACGCTGGAGTATACGGCAATCGTCGAAAAACAGGTAGGCCAGTCACATGAATTGTCCTAACAGCAATCGATGGACAGGAACCGTTAGTAACTGGGTATGATGGGATGTCAAGCGACCATCGAAAGACCATCGACTCGATGGTCACAATAAATCACAAAAATCCTCGAAAAGAAAACTTCTGTTGATTTGGTGGTTCTTATATTCCTGGAGCGACTTCCGGTTTAAACTCAGCTACGTGACAGCAATGAAGAAAAATTTTACTAGTGACCATTTACTTGTGTAATCCGGCAGTCAAGGAGAGGACAAGGACAAGTGATTCAGATGATTCTTGATGAATTGATACGAATTGATCAATAGAATATGTAGCCAATCTTTACGGACATTTTGAAGACACAATTTCTTAAAAGTATAGAGATGTATTAGTAGCATTAGAACTAGTAAAAAAACCCAGCGAACTCTAGATTCGAAATCCGAGCGTCGCATAGACAGTAAACTCACAAACTGTTAACAAACATTGTAAATAAGCATTGTCGATGATAAAATCTTCAAAAACAATGCGTTTTTAAGTACTCGCGGCTAAACACTGGAAATAACATCTTCTTCATCTCTCAGCTCATTTCCTGTCAATATCCGACAAACCCCGACCTTACCAAATCAGCATATCTTTGTCTACCTAGTCTTTAGCATAATGTTCCTAAAGAAAGCAGAAACTATACGGACGAACTTTACCATTTACCCAGATAGTTCGATCCAGTCCAATCTGAAATCACAACTACAGAATATCACTTTCACGTTAAAACTGTTAAGAAATTGCTTAGAAGATGGATGTTCACACACCGAAATTGGTGTGGTAAGTAGAAAAAAGCTCGATAAACGAGTGTCATTTAACTTCATTGATATAAAAACGTTGAGCCGACATCAGTTAGTGTCCAAATCGACAGAAAGGACCAACAACATACACGCTGTTCACAAATGTCGACCTACTTTTCCCATACCTTGCATTCTTGAAAAGTTTCAAACCTTCATGACAAAATCACAATCTCAACCTTTTTATTTGCTGCCTATTCTTTTTTTAATGGCAGATTATGTTGCGAAATATAACTTATATAATGCTGAGATATCTGCAAAACTCCGGACCGTAGGTGTCCTGTTGACGGGTGATTGCTGATGGCAAGTATTCGGTAGAACTAGCTGAGACAGGCGAAACAAGGACACGCATGGTGTGGTGGTGAACGCGTTACTCTCCGGAAAGTACAGTAGTGTTCGTTCCCCACGGCAGACACCTACGGTCCGGAGTTTTGCAAATATCTCAGCATTATATAAATTTATGATAGAATTACGCATAGTTTAATACTCGGATTTCTCTCTACATTCTAAAGCAAATGTTACTGGCTTCTATTTATAAAATAGGTAAGTGAATGAAAAAGGAATTTTTTTAGAAATTCGAACTTAAACATAGAGCAGCTCAGAATATTAAAACAGTCCTCGCCAAGATCCATCAGCCCTCTAGAGTGAAATGTTGATTCCGTGACATTGGTGAGTGCTATAGATTCCTTATATTCTTGTTGAGCAAATGCGATGTGCTATTTTATTCTCTATTAAGAACAAGTTGACGTCTCGGCGGATTTCTCCTTCCTCAGAGCCACTTTCTATGAGTCTTCCACTGAATGTGTCACGTGGAAACTAACCGCCCAGAATTTATATGGCAGCATAATGACATTCTTAGACATTGTTCTTCCATGTATACTCTGTGCGGTTGGTCTCCAAGTGACATTCAGTGGAAGACTCATGGAAAGCAGCTCTGAGGAAGGCGAAATCCGCAGAGACGTTAGCTTGTTCTTGAATAGAGAATTAAATAGCACCTCGCGTTTGATCAACAGGAATATAAAGAATATAAAGAATTATTTGATCAATGCCGAAGCTAATAGAAAGTCGGTCGTGGAGATGAGTGCTCTCAAAATGAACACAATGATGGAGGTGATCGGTATGAATGCCAACTGCCACTAAAAAACGAAGACCCAAGCAGATCCACAAATAGTAGTTCCACATAATTGTCAAGGAATTAGGGGAAAAGGAAAAGAAGAATATGCACAGCAATAGTATAACGGGTTGCTGATAAGCTTTCATTAGGTCGATAAAACTTTTCATTGACAACTCGGTGAAGTTTCGACGACATTGTCATCTCCAGAGCCGATTCGAGCATTAACAGCACGTCCTTCTCGGCGATACGTTGACTTCAAAGTAAGTAAAATCGAGTGGAGTGAAACAAAAAATGTAGCAACGGTTTTAGAATTCAACTGAATTTGAAAGTCAAAGAAAATAAACTCAACAAAAGAGTGCCGGATGAAATAAACGAACACTAAACAGACTGTCATCATAAAGCGTTCATCTATGTTAACTTGAAGCCACAGTTTCTTCGTTGCATTGTGACGTGTGGCTAGAAATTGATTCCATACGGCAACCAATGACAATTTCCACAACATTCGACACCGAAGATGAAGCATCGAAGAACTTTCCGATGTCAAATTTGCATTCAAAGCTGTTAAAGCATAAGAGGACAAAACATCCGAGCTCTTGATCTATTCCCGAGGAATGCGTCATGCATCCCAGAAGCAACTGAATGCATATTTCAACCACATAATACATATTCGCTCCACCCCTAAGGGCCAGTCGATGTGTAGACTCATCTTTTCTACCATTACAAACAAGTCTGAAGATGTTTATTCGTGAAATTTAATATGAACTAAACTAATTCTATTTGAACTTGAAGGCTTCATATCGACGATACTTTCGTGTGCGATGTGGTAAACAATCATATCATATAGTAGACGCACTACGTAGATTACGGTTAGAAGACGCAAGTTTTTATGGCCAGCACTAAACAACGTTGCACACTTTCAAATTTAAGTATGAACTATTTGCTAGTCCCACTTCCAATCCATTTGTAAAGGAATTTCATGCGTTGCCGACTTCTTGAAACAGTTGCCAGCGAATATTCTCAGTGATCACAAAGTCCACTTTAAACTTCATCCAAGCCATGATTTATTACGAACTGAAAAGAACGCTGACGAAACCTGCCAGTACCAGCTGTCTCTTTCAGCTGTCTTCAAACAAAAAGCTTAATCGACGAAATTGTTACTCCTGAAACAATGTGGAGAAGAAAACGATTAGAAATGTCAGGAAGAGTTCGCCAACCGAATACTTAACGTCACCGTCAGTGAAAACTATACACGCAAAAGTGTGCACTTTGAAGTTAGAAAGTCCTTACAATATTCAATTTTGTTAGATTTAGTGGAGTTCGTTAACAAGTAGAATAATCGATTACCTTTTTATACCAATACTGCTATTCATCGTCCACAATTATGCTAAGTGGTTGAGAAGCAAAATGTATTATTAATGGACTGAAACTGACTTATTCTTGATAACGCGAACGAATTCGCCAGAAAATCAAAACGTTAATTGGAAGCTAAATAACTACAAAAGATTTTTAGAGCCTAAAATCATTTGTTATTCTCAGATTCGAGCAAGAAACGCAAATAGAATGTAGGAGAAAAAAGGAAGAAACAAAAGGGAACACTGGCGAATATAAAAGTACCCGATTCTTAGTGTTCACCTTTTTAAAGAATAAAAGATCACCAGAGGAGTCCTAAGGAGTGAACCAGAGGAGTTCAAAGTGTGAAATAACGACACGAAATGTCGCTCACTCAACACAACTTTAATTTTATAAAGTTGTCCAAATAGTCTTTAAACTGAAAAGGAGATCGAAAATTCACCAGTAACCCCGCCAACGGTTGGTTAACCCAAGCGTACCCATATGAATACTCTATTAACCGATAAGACTGTTGAATGGGAGCCACGAACTCCACAGGTGTGGACAGATGGCAGAGAACATCACATTTCTAGCATAGGACCTCAATTGTACCGTTTTTGACAAAAAGGTAACCATGTCGAATTCTGCCGGACTGTGGCCCTAATTACTGAAGACGACCTCCCAACTGGTTTCATGTAAAAAAGACTCGTGGGGTTAGAAGAACTCAAAGCTGTGTTCCAAAGGCTGGCGCATTCACGCCTAAGGAATTA
Organism: Angiostrongylus costaricensis; assembly: GCA_900624975.1. Taxonomy (NCBI): domain Eukaryota; kingdom Metazoa; phylum Nematoda; class Chromadorea; order Rhabditida; family Metastrongylidae; genus Angiostrongylus; species Angiostrongylus costaricensis. The sequence goes on along the minus strand of UYYA01004237.1, from coordinate 28,416 downwards.
CAAACTGCAAAAGGATGTGGTACAACATTTTTGTAACTAACACGTCATTTATACGACTATGACAAACATACTCGTATTGAACATTTTTCCGAAGATCTTTTAAAAAAACCTGAGATACCATTTATCCTTACATCATACTGGACTTAGAGTTCAAAGTTCCCAGTAGAACCACCAAAGTTTGGAAAAGGCCAGAAAAGATTTCAGCAGTCAAGGATCAAAGCTGGTTTTCCACAAACCGATGATAATTTTTCGACAACTAGGAAACTTGAGGAATTGAAAGCATGATCAATTTGTACAAGAGAGTTCGCCTAGTTAGGAGTGAGGCTTTTTAAAACTTTTACTTGGGCTTTAAAAACGTCTAGAACTAAAATTTAAAAAAAAATAAAAACGAAATTTAAATTCTTGTAGAATTCAGATTCTTAAAATCCCAAAAGAAACTCGAGCACTCGCAAACGTTAATAACGCATTTCCGTTGTTTTAATAGATGCGATATCGCTTGTTCAACTGCTTTCGTTTTTAAAACACGAGCCCCGACGGAAAAAAAGTGAAAAAAGCATGTATAGTGGATTCTAGAAAATCAGAATTGCATTGTGATAAAACAGGAGAGCATTTTCCCTTTAAATAAAGAGTTTTAGATTCCAAAACCTTTTTATAATCAATAAGCTAACTTTCAACAGAGATATGTTGCGAAATATAGCAATTATAATGCTGAGATATTTGCAAAACTCCGGATCACAGGTGTCTGCGGTGAGGAACGAACGCGCTATTGCCCTTCCCGAGGAGTAACGCGTTCACCACCACACCACGCGGGTCCTTCGTTTCGCCCGTCTCTCAGTTAGTTCTATCGATCACTTGCCACTGGCAATCACCTGTCAACAGGACACGTGCGGTCTGGAGTTTTGCAAATATCTCAGCATTATAGCAGTTTTATTTCGCAACATACCCTGCCGTTAAAAAGAACAGGCAGTAAATAAAAGGGTTAAGATAGAGATATGTTGGTTTAAAGTTGGAAGTGGCTGTTATTTTCGCGAAGTTTAAGTGGAAATCAATGCATATTGGACCTTAGGGGTTCAGCTTGTTAAAACAAAAGCTCAAAAAAAATAATCAAGAACAACATAGTCTTTCACTTTAGAGATGCGATGGATGGCGCTTTTACAACGTGACTTGGCCTCGTGGTTTTTCCTACGAATCTGCCTCATGTGAGAAACCTCAACTCAGTTAATCATGAAACCCCTGGTGTCTCCAGCTGACAGGCGGTTAAATGTCGACCAAAAGCGATCATGTGAAAATGTAATTCTAGGATGAGGGGAATCTATATGCAAGAAATCCCTTGGTCTGCTGCCATATATGTATGCCTTCATGAGTCTGACCTAGACGCACAACAAACTACCCACGAAAATACCATCTCTCACGACACGGCCTCGTAAACCACTCGTAACTATAAGCCAAAGACAACGAAAGAGAACGTCATGCTAGAAAAAAACTCCCTTTCATTTAACCTTGGCAAAAGAGAACAGTTGTGGACAATCAACTAGAATATCATTGCGGATCTTAAGATGGCGATAGAAGCGGGACGGTTACAGCAAAAAAAAATTGTGACCAAGTCGTGCTAACCTATTAGATAAAACAGGAAGGTGTGATGGCGCCGTACGAGCGATGGAAGAACGAAAAACTCCCTTGGTTTACAATTTTAACTTATTACTTACTGCCTACTTTTTTAACGGCAGGGTATACATTGAGAAATATAACTTCAATGATGCTGAGATATTTGCAAAACTCCTTACTTACTGCCTACTTTTTTAACGGCAGGGTATACATTGAGAAATATAACTTCAATGATGCTGAGATATTTGCAAAACTCCGGACCGCAGGTGCTCGCGTCGGGGAACGAACGCGCTATTGTCCTTTCCGGGGAGCAGCGCGTTCACTACCACACCACACGGGTCCTTCGTTTCGCCTGTCTCTCAGCTAGTTCTAGCATACACCTGCGGTCCGGAGTTTTGCAAATATCTCAACATCATTGAAGTTATATTTCACTTGCTTTAATTGATAAATGCACAAGTTATACGATAACTAAGGGAATTTTTAAAAGCTCTAAAAACCTCCCAGCATTGATCAATCCCTGAGGGATGCGGCATGCATTCGACTTCATTCAGCATCGTTTGGAGGTGATTGAGTGCATATCTGGCTGTTACAATAACTCGTGGTGGGCTACCGATGTATCGAGCCAATGCTGCTATCCTGCCAGAGAAGTCTGGTAGCAATTTGCCGACCCAGGAGTGATGGAAGGCTTGGCTTGGTGAGCCACGGGCGCCGGGGCCCCAATGTATGTGTCGCAGGGAGCCTCCGACCACTGCGTCACGCGCGTCCCAAGGGAACTCTTAAATGGCAGTAATTCAATGAGCGTAATATGTAAAACTCATTATTAAAGATAGAACTATTGTGAAAGTACAACCATTTTATCTAGTGCACTAGTCCGTAAAAGATACAGATTTGGGAGTGATATTTCTGGTTAATTCACATAACACAGAGGAAAGCAAAATCTGCTCATATCTAGAGTTTAGTGTTTAGTGTTATTTAGCCTATAAAAAATAATAATTGCAAAATCAGAAGCAGGATGTACTTGAAGGAAATAAGGACATTAACTGAAATTCATAACAATACCTAAGTAATGTCTGAACTGCACATTACTGAATATATAAATGCTAAAACGGAATGTATCAACAATCCATCGTGGATCCTGGTTGGAAACCTTCATATAATGAAACTCTTTTTTCTCTCTCATGGGAAGAAAAACGGAGAACTGCAAGATGTAGAAAAATCGATAGCTCGCCGAATTTAATTAAAGCATCACTCATAAACTTTCATATGTCGTCTTAAAACTGCGACGTAACAGATATCAAGAAAATTTAACCTTTAACCTTAGTTTGGTATCAAACAAACTTGATGATCACTACCAGTAAACGAGAATTCTTGAAATAAATATATGTGGAGCAACACCAACTAAATGCAGGAAAGAGTCGAATTATCGATAGAGCCCTAGGTACGGTAAATTTTCACCTTATTTTGGGAGCTCATTGCCAAGTCACTACTTTTTAGTCTACTTAATGCAGATATGATAATTTCATAGACACATCTCTGCACTGATAATTTAACAACTTGAAGCTCTCTCTTTCTCTCTCTTCCTGTTTCCTTTTTCAACAGTTACGGATCTCAATGAAACCAGCGTAAAACTATACGATAAACATGAAAGAAGAGGAAATATAAGAGGAAACCATTCCTATGACTTCACTGATACCCATTATTATTATCACCACTTTTATGGAAAGATGATAAGAGGATATTAGAACAGGAGGGTCAGAATAGTGGTGGATACGACTAGAATAGAACAGTGCTGAATACAACTAAAGAAGAAAAGGTTATGTTCTCATAAAATAAGGAATCCCATTAACTTTGTATGGTAAATCATTTACTCATAATAAATCTGGAAGAAAAAACCTTCGAAATGGCATGAAACCAGTTTATTGAGTCGATCATTACAGCATAAGATGGTGAGCCAGCGTTCAGCAATGGAACTATTATAGACTAAAAAAGTATACCATGCGCTACGTATGACGACACGATGACGTACTTCTTAATAGAGAATTAATTTCAGTATTACAATTATGAAGAAGAAAAACGTGAACAAACAAGAAAAAAACTAGTGAGATTATTGCTTCCACCAATATTTGTTGCAAGGAATACTATTTAAGTGAATTATTGCAATCAATCATATAAGCACTTTGTAGACTATAAAACTGAACACGAGGTTGGTGTACTAGGGCTACACAATCCGGTCGGTTGCTATTACCAGTACTTTCAGTTCTGCTCAATTTAATTAGAAAACAATTATAAGACACCAACACGAAACCAGTAGATGAGCAAGAAAAACAGAAAGAAGATGAAGCCAGTGGTTATAATGTATCGAGTTGGTGTAGCTGAGCAGAAGCAGAAAACTCGTCCGTCCAACGTCCATAAATTCATGTGGAAAACGTGGATAAGTGGCCGATTTGGAGAAATGAAGAGTGACAAGTTGGCAACATGTTTGTTTCTAATCGACAAGATCAAAGCAAAGAACTAGTCTCTGAGTGGAAAAAACATCACGAGGCAGCGCACAAGCCGTATTAAATTGTTGACGACAACGCCACTTTAAGAAGACAATAACTGCGTTGACGACGGTGATGATGGTTTGTTCAAGAATTCAGCTATTTTCAAACACATCATTTACTATTATCGTTAAAAACTGAGCGTTCAGTGGACATATGATCATATCAGTCTTCGACGTTTGGACGTTCAGACCAGTGCCCATCACGTTGAATGTTCCTATTTGTGCCTCCTTCTAATACGATTTTCTAAGGCTCAGTTGCAGTTAACGAAGTCATTAGGATTTCCAAGTATCTGCTAGCGTGCATGAGACGACGTTGAAGTTAAGAAAAACTGTCTTCCGAAATTCATATCCAGTAGTTTTTTTTGCCATTCCTCACCAATTCAATAAAATACAATATTTAACGCAAAATAATCTCACTGGATCTCCATTTTATGACTATAAAGGAAATCACTCCGAGCTACCGATGACTACTATTTCTTCAAAAGAAAAAAGACAAAAACACAGGACGTTGTACGAAAAGTTTGATGCTCACTATGATTAGTAACGGAGCGGAACCGATAGGGCAGCAGTTACAATGGAAAAACTGGTGTTCACTACAGTCATTCAGTGATAGACAGAGAGAAATGCGAAAGTGTTAGAAGTCGCCTACTATTTTTACATTAGCATTGGAAAAGCATTCGCCTAGAACAGGTAAATTTATTGCACATAACCATGCCTAAATGTCCACGGAAAGCTGAAAGTCACGGAACAAGCCCGCCTAGTAAATCTACTAGGTTCTATTTTGTTCCAATATTTTTCTATGATCCGTCGTCAAGCATTGTACCATCCCAGAGCTTCATTTATTGGGTTCGTTGTCATACATACATCATGCACGAAAGTGTTTCAATTTACGTGTCGATTCGGTTGCTAATTATACTTGTGGAATTTGTTTTGTTAATGATGCTGAATGGTGATCAAATTGACTCTTCATGGAAAGCTGGAATGCATCGGCTTAACGATTCCCATGTCTTCCAGCAATGGCTGGCTTTGCCCGCAGGAAAGAGCTTTATCCAGCAAGTTTGCCATTAATATACTGATACCGGAGAGATGAAGGGCGGAGCTCAATGGGCCTGGCATCTATTATAAAAAAATAAATGCAAAAAGGGGCATTAGATCCTACGCAAAAAATTAGGGAAGCAATCAATGGAAACTATGGAACGCTTTCAACTGCAGAACCTTGAGCAAAAAGCTCGTCCTCTTCAAAGTACATTTGTCCCAGTGAATTCGTTCTAAAGAGCATGTCTACTCCTAAACCCTCACAATTTCTCTCTGTCTCTCTCTCTCTCTCTCTCTCTCTCTCTCTCTTGAAAACACCGCTATCTCATACTTTGGTAAAGAATACAACTACGAGGCGAGGCAAAATTACCTCATCGTTTTCTAATTATCTATGCCCAACTTGATATACTAATCGTCAAAGAATCCAAAAATAGAAAACTCTAGTCAAACTGACAAAGCACTAAAACAAAAAACTCGAAGAAAAGTGCAATATCCACCCTACTGCTATACTGGGTTAACGACAACTATACTCACACCACTCTTCGGCGATGGTACATGACTACAACTGCTTGAGATTTGTGGATCAGAATGTCCAAGGCTGGATCGTACTCGACCCAAATTGGATGAGGAACTCGGTGATGGCCAACTGCTCTCTACTGACGATTCACTGCACATACCTATAATGAATTGTTTATGCTAAACATGACTTCCGCTTCTCGGCTGAAATGAAAAGGAAATTCAACTCAAACCATATACCTATTACCATCACTTAACCACGTTAGATTCCAGATTTTACATCTAATTCTCAAATTTTATGTCTACATATAGCACAAGAGAGCAACCTAGTAATTTGAGCATCTTTAAAATTCGGATTCCTAACTAGATGTAGATGTCATTAGATTAAACAATGTTAGAAACGTATTATGATATTATTATAAGATCAGCAATGCTTCGAATTGACACTAAAAGTTGACATAAGAACAGTCACCTACTTTCTGCAAATATTCGTTTTGCACTTAGAGACGCATACATTAAATATTTTTATATAATTGAAAAGAAAACGTGCCAAACCAGTAGAAGACGTAATACGTAGTGATCCTAGTAAACATAAGATACCAAATAGATCTTCCTTAACTCTGCTCATTGGCTATGATCCATAACCTCCTTTCGAAAATTACCCTCTTATGGTGCATATCGGGGGCATTTCAATGAAACCCAATCAATTTGACAACTGGGATTTCGATAGCAATTCTGAGAAAGAAGGAGACATTATCAAAGGAAGGTCTGCAGACTAACATCAGCTGCCCTTCTTTCCAATTCTTATCGACGGACAATGAATCAAAAAAAGTTAGATGATATAAGAAAAACACCCTTCAGAGTAAATGTTCGTTGACTAAAAAGTGCATCACGAGTCTCCAAACATAGGAATTCGTGCGGATTCTGATCACAACAGAGTTCTTCCACCACGGTCCTTACGTCGTCTCGTTAATACTGTTTACCGCCTTGGCGTAGTATATACGATACCTGTGCAATTACACAACAAACACATACGCATGGAGAATTCTTTTCTTTCGTTTTACGCTAGTATCCTTTCCAGAAGCGTCAGTATAGCATATACGGAAAATCTAGAAAGATAACGAAGCGTGGAATTGCAAATAAGTCAAAAGATACCTAACAAATCCGAAGCCGAAGAGCTATATTACTACCTTGAATAGCTCATTTTCACTTCTTTGTAACTTATCAATTTATGACTAGAACAGATACATCGTAATTCTAAAAGTTAACAGATTACTCAAAATAAAATTCAAGAACTGAGCGTTTCAAGTGAAAATTCGTGAAAAAATAAGAATTAGCCAACACTCAATTTCAGCCCGAAATGTTAAAGTGGAACTCTACACTTCACACACTTCCAAAACATTGCTAGATAGTAGATATGCCCTACTTCCTCATTTTTTTCACAAAATGTAACCCTACTCCTGTATGTGCTATTTGAGAGCTTCCTAATGTGTCGGAAGAAATGATGTATGTGCCAAAATTCACAGCAAATTTGGAAATATTAAGTCATGAAAGAAACGAGAACAAAGGCAGAGGTGACGAGATGGGTGGCGGAAGAATGATTGGCAGAACCAATTTCGTTAGTCATCAGAATGAGATAACGTCATCTGCAACTCCAGTTTCTTGATAATATTATCGTCATACTTTTAATTCTTTTTATCTATGATGTCACAATACAGAGCGAATATTTATCAGTCACCAGAACACATCTCAAGGGAGAACGTTAAAGATTTTCTATCGCAGATTTTCCATGTCAATACCAGGCAAATATTTCTAAGGAAAGAAGCCATTCTATAGTTCTGGCGTACACATCTTAAACACTCAACTTGAACAATCTACGCATCTGCTACAAACATTTCAGTTCCGCTCCATAATAACTAATAATATTGAAGGTGAAGTTCTATAGAAATCCTGTTGAATCAAATTCCACACAGAAAGTTATGCACATTTCCAACTCTTTGCAAAGACTGAGACCTTTTACCAGTTCATAAAACTCATTTTTATTGCTGTTATGCCTCTTTTTAATAACCGTACGCATAACGCCTAGTGCATCTGTGTGAACAAAAATGATTTTAGTTCATTAACGACTATGTCATTGACAATTCTATCACATTTCAGCCAAGTCAGGATTGGTAACGACGTGTACCCCTGAATCGGTGCCTAATGTCATCAACTCGTCTAGCGCTGCCTAGCAGTCGCTACGGAGCCTAATTGCATGATGCATGTTTCAGAAAAGGCAGTCAGTTTAAGCTGTTCTTTTCAAACACATCAATAAATCAATAATCCGGATAAGTATCTCAACAACAGGGCGACGGAGTAATTTTTTTTTTTGAAAAAAAAACAGCCCACTTACAAAGTTTTTCACAAAAATTTTTGGTGCTTTTAATAGTGCTCGAAATATCACAAGTGTTATCACAGGCGCTCTTTTGAGACAAGCGAAGTTGTTCGGTTTCTAAATTGTCAAACACATGGTAAAAATTAACCAACTAAATAACCAGCACTAATGATCTCACTTTGCTCGTTTTTGTCACGAATGATAGCAGTCAGCAAATCAGCCGATTTTTCTGCTTATTTCAACTGACGTCAAATGTAATGTGAGTCCGTCCCAACACTTCAACGGAAATATGAGTCGCTCATGCAGATGCACCATGTTTCGTCCTTGCACAAGTGGAACTCAATGCTGCTACGCAACATGTTTATGCAATAAAAACGCAGAAATTCACTGACAGATGACCTCCAAAGGTTATAGTATGACGAAAAAATAATGTAAGAAGTAGAATAATTCAGAGCAGGTACTGGATTATGTGCAAAAGAGATTCGCTTCCTAGTCGTCTTTTCCGTCAAATAGATACATCTCATCTAACATTATATGTTACCGATTGAAATAAAACCAAAGCCAACATGTTCCTGTCGCAAAATGCTAGTTTGTTCACCACTTAGCCGTTTATCACAACCAACTTCTACGCTTCTACACTCTGTGAACCTAATAAACAGTTTTGCAGTAGTGGCATAGTTCAAGGTGATGTCTGAGAGGTTGAGCAAAGATTAAATACAGCGTGAGGTTTTTTTTTCTTTTTTTCCTTTCCCATCTCAAACGTTTCAACTCCTACTGAGTGGATTTAACAAGATATTAACAAGTAAACGACAAGTTGGTCTCTCCAATAAATTTAATACATGTCGCCCATTCCGCTCGTTGTTCATAGTAGATTGTTTCCATTACCTAACAATACTTGGGCGTTTTAATTTTATTTTTATTTCATCAGGATTCAACAAGTTACAGTCGAAGATTCCATGTGTTAAGTAGAAAGAAGTCGTTATGATCTTCTGATGTATGTTCTGCTTCGACAATACTTTCTATCCTTTACCGGTTTTCAAGCAAGGAGTGTCATGGGCCGCCGTACGGAATGTATTTTTAATCACATGTCATCATAATTTGACTAACAAGGATGTTGTTGTGCAAAAACAGCGGAGAATAGCCTTCCTAACAATTATCCTTTTGCTTTTCGAAGAATTCCTGCAAGGTACGCCTGCAGAATTATTTTATTCAGGCTCTACTGAGAAGGATAAAAAGGATAAAGCTCTCGGCGCCGACCAATCACTGATGGATGCGCTATGCATTCGACTTCATTAAACATCGTTAGAGGAGAATAAACGCATATCTGGCCTATATAATAGCTCCAGGTAATCTACCGATGTATTGAGCCACTGCCGTTATCCTCCCAGACCAGTCTGTACTAATTTTCCTACCCCAGAGGGATGGAGAGCTTGGTGAGGCTAGGGCGCGGAGTCGCTGCCTTGTGCATTGTACGACACCCTAAGTCAAATAGGCGGCAGTTGTCTACCGCTCTCCTGTTTTCATGGTTTCCATATCCATCACGAAAGCTTTGAAAAGAACATTATACTGTTCGATCGCCGTTGTTTCCAGACGAAACGCAATACTCACGCTTCGAGCCGATTCAGGGATTTTCTGCCCAAAATTCATCCGAACAAAAACGAAAACATTTCCCAAAAAAACCGAATACGTGACCACTGCGCTATTTATAATCTAAAAAGTTAATTTCAAAACCCATTATAAATAAACAATATGATAATACCATTAACTGTGAACTAAACAAATAAATTAAAATAATTAAACAAAAATAAGAAATAAACAGGAGGAAATACGTAAGCTATGCAACGGCGTTGAGAATCACCTTTAAAAGTTCAGATCTGCTTTGAAATCTGATTAATTACTAATTAAAGGATGCTAACGGAATACTACTGTATACGAAATGTGGGACACATTATGGTATTTCGTACTTCACAAAAATAGTCAAAAAAAACTCCCACTGGTATTACTTAATTTTTCAAATTCATTAAAATTACTTATAGTAATGACGAAACAGAATGTGTGCGGTCACCTTAACATGTTGAAAAATTGTAAAAAAAAAAAGGAATATGAATAGACATGTTCTTCATAAGTCTGCTCAAAATCCTTGAATTCTATCCTAATTCGTCTCCTGAACTCACTCCGCTTCATCGAGTTCACTGCAATGGTGAAAAATCTGGCGCTGATCGAACGATTCCGGCCAATGTTGCTATCTGATGACGTGTTCCAACTGTCAACCAACGACCGGTAGAGGCGTGGACTTGTTGGCACCGTCATACGGGACGAGCCGGCATGCAGACGACGCTGATGGGGCATCGCTTCCGAGAATCCTCTTTATACGAAGGCCATGCCAAATTCACACCAGTGAAACGACTAAAACAGGAACACTTTCAAAATAAGTTCACAGTTTCGGGAATAAAATCCGAAACGATGAAGATAGAAGCATGAAGGTACGCAAGGTCGACTGAGAACACAGCCACTCGTAAGCCGAGATACTACAAATGTTTGGTGTTTCTTCCGATTAGTTCTAAAGAACACATTTAGTAACGTCAAAGGAGAGGATAACAATAAACGAGATCATTACGATAGATGCATAACATGAAAAAGTGGCAATGTAAAAGTACAACAAATTAAACACAAATGCTTGTGAATGATCGAAGTTCTGCGATGATATTCAATCAATTTCCTAGCGTCATTCGTTCAAGCGGTTGTGATATTTAGTTCTATCAAACAATTTGATTTTGGATATATCGAGAAACTCATAAACCTCCCCCTCCCTTGAAACCTGACTAGTTTGAAAAATGGCACGCCTAATGAGTGACTAGGCATAACATTACATATATTGGTGTTACTCGCACGCGTTTGGTCAGCTAAGTAATCGCAAGAATCGCGGTGCTAGAACCATGGGAACGCTCTCGCATAGTTACCTGGAGATTTCGAAGGGAAAGATGAAGAATCGTTAAACCAGAACAGAGGAAATGAATAAGAAGCGAGCACAACTACGCTAACAACGCGCGCACGACTGACGAAGTTAGTTCTCTTATAGAGTGCTAAACGACTAAAATCGTTTCAACCTACTAGTAACGTGAATGTTCACTCATTCTGACAACCACAAGCCTATACTTCCTCGGTGCTTAATGTTGATTCGATGATTCGAAACCATTCACAATCATACTGAAGCTATACGACACGGACACAGAGACGACCGTTCACTCGAAAATGGTTAAATATACATTTTTAATTTTCGATTTTAACTTGAATTTTTAATCACATTCTAAATTTAAACCAGTCCTCAACTGCCGTTAAAGGGAAGGATAAGTTTAAACCTTTTACCCTGGAATAATCTTAACAACATGAACAGCCTCACATATGTCCGAATGATTAGAACCAGCAGTCATCCCCTACGCGAGTGGGACCGCAAATGCACTACGTCAAATAATATAAATGTAATCATTACTACTACTGCCACAAACAGAAGAAAGAAGGTAAGAGAGTCATATTGGTAAGAAAAAACAACTTTGAAAATGCCATCTATTATATTCCACAAAACCTTGCAGCAATATCACCATTTCTGGCCACCCACTCAATGACGATTCACGATCAAATATGCTTCCAAAACCTCAACACTACTGCTCCTGTTCATTGGTGCGACGTTACTTGATTGACACACTTTACTACATATATGAAAAATAACAAGTAACTAACAATTACATAAGCTTCAGGAAAAAACACGAAAAGTTCAGAGATTTGACACTCACAGTGCAAAAGCTAAATGGATGTAATACAAGACGCTGTGCTGTTGGCCAGGTAGCCATCCGGCCAACACACGCCGACGAATCACCAAGAGAATTCCACGATCTAAGCTACTGCACCGGTCATTCAACCAACAACTAATGTCGATGATAATTTCTCCGAATCTTCATTAACCAACAAACTTTAAGAGAGAAAATTAGATCATAACGTTGAATAAACGTAACGGACATCGAACGACTTTAAAAACCTCATAATGAATGCATTCAGAAGAGAAAACGCTTAAAAGTTAATAAAAATGAGAACGACACGAAAACTTGAAATAGTGAGAACCAACTACAGTAACAAAAACAATAATAACAATAATAATAGTAATGATAATAATGATAGTAATAATAATGACAATAATAATAATAATAGTTTTTACGAAAAAGCGGCTCTGAAGAAGGCGATACTGCCGAAACGTCAGCTAGCGTTGTATTGTATTGTGTTTTTATGGAAGTAAATGTATGCTGTTTAAAAACCTCGCGATTGCTGAACAAGAAAACGACACATTCATATTCCAATGCCGAGGTTAAGAGAAAGTCGATCCTGGGAATAATAATAGTAATAATAATAATAATAATCTTAACCTTTTTATTTACAGCCTTTTTCTTTTTAATGGCAGAGTATGTTGCGAAATATAACTCGTTTGCTGAGATATTTGCAAAAAAATTTGATTGTGATTATAACTAAGCCTCAGCATAACTGGGTTCAATGCCGATTTGGGCTCCCCAGATCAATCTCATTGACGGGTGATTGCTGATGGCAAAAGATCAATAGAACTAGCTGAGAGACAGGCAAAACGAAGAACCCGGATGGTGTGGTGGTGAAGTGCGCTGCTCCCCGGTATGGACAATAGCGCGCGTTCGTTCCCCACCGCATACACCTGCGGTCCGGAGTTTTGCAAATATCTCATTATTACATACGAATAATAATAATAATAATAATAATAATAACAATAATAATAATAATAATAATAATGGACATTCCTCCCAACGGTTTGCCGCTTCATCGTAGAAGGAAGATGTTTCTGCGTATCGGATTGCGATGTACAATGAGAGATTTACCTTCACGGCAGGGTCCCCAAGCTGAGAAGACCGGTGTTTTCATCAGGAAGCCCAGCTAAGAGTACACCAATAGCCGTATCTATCATCGTCCTGGTATCAAATTAGTCTGGCAAATCTCCCCCTGATTCACATAATAACAATAAAAATAATAATAATAACGATAATAATAATAATAATAATAATAATAACAGTAACAGTAATAATAATAAGTAACCGCGATCACAGCGACAATGATATTAATTATCAATAACTGAAACCAAATTTATTTCCTTTATGTGGCAAAAAAATTTTAAGAATCTATTTACTCTTCACGACCCGTCCTTCATATCTTCTGTGTGGATCCCAGCATTTCTTGCGTTCGATTCGTTTCCCGGAACCCATAATAGGCCTTCGAACTTCCGCGCGTGGGCTCACCTGCTGGTTGCAGATTTTCCTTTTGTCGTGAACCTCGCTGAATGCTAGCCGAGTTGATTTTCCCTGGAGACCAGAGATAGCCAGGCTGGAGCGTTCCCACTTGGATTGCAAAGAGTGCACTTTTCGCAGAGAACTCTGACAGCAATTTCGTGACCTTCGAGATGTGTGAGCCGTGGTGAACTCGGACAGGGTCGAACCATCACTATTCTCGTGGTGATCGGCATCAATACGGAAACACTACTTGCGCCTTTATTTCATGACAATAAGTAGTAATAAATGAATAATAATGAATTGCTAATATGCACATTTATAAATAGGTAACATAAGCAGAAACAATGAAAGTGAATATTTATAACAAATGAAAAGAAGCTATAACTTCGATGATAACAACACTACTACTATTACTAATATTACAAATATTACACAGTATGATTTACACCTGTGAAAACAATTCTCACCGAAATCAAGTTAGATAAAGTCACTGATAGACAAGAGGAGACGAACTGGAACCTATATGTTTCATTACACCACACACACGCTGATTGGGTGTGTTCTGCACAGATTCCGCCCATAGAGCTTTCGGTCCCAAATTTTCATGATACCCACGAATTGGATCAATGAAGTGAAGGAATTTTTGTTTACAAGATCCCACAAAGACCGTAGATATTCTGGCAAGACTCTGAACCAGCAAATTTTTCATCCATAATTTTCTATTAACAGTTGAGAGTAATGTCATAAGGAAGAAATAACGAACCCATGTGGCTCTACATAAATCGATTTAAAGGCTTCTATTCTAAATAGTCTAAACCGAAAAATTAATAACTACAGCAGTGGGAAAAAAATTTTAAGGCAATGTCTACGTCGTTGGGAAACTTCTCGAAGAATATTCAAACTTCTTACTTCACTGTGAATATTATAGCCTCTTTCATTATACACCATTTAAAACCACTAACACCAACTAATTCGACTTCATCACTCTTAAAACAGGTTTCTTAAACCTAACTGTTATTGTCGAGAATAGACTGCTATTGTCAGGATGGATCATCTCAACCTTTTTCAGCATCTCAATGAAGGTAATGACTAAAAAAGGTTGATTTCACACTCTTGGAGCCAACGCTTTTACATTCTACTACACACTAGCACAGTGGATAACACTCCCAGAACGAATTTTGCGCTTAACTTTCAGAACAACTTCAGAGAAACCAAAGTTTTCTCTTCCAGTCGGCCTTGTGAAAAAACATTTTCGATTTATTTAAATTCTCTACCAAGTCATCTTCTGTTGCCTTTAAAAGCTTACAAAGGAAAAGCCTGAAAAACAACTTTAACGTGTAAATCTGAAAGTATACGTGTATCGTGCTTACTGAAAGTATCTAACCAAAGCCTTTTTTCATAAAATCAATTTTAAAAAGAAAACAAAAACAGGAAAACGGGTCAAGATGTAGGTGTATATATCACGGGCTAATGGAAACTAAAAAGTTACCATAATGGCTTTCAAAGTGGAAACCACAAGACAAGAAAAGAAGCAAAAAATATAATTTCGGAAAATGTAGACAAATTCAACCAGCAAGCACGAATATGGTGTCCATTAAAAAATTATAAAGGATAAAGGTCTCGGCGTTGATCAATCACCGAGGAATGCGCTATGCATTCTACTTCATTAAGCATTATTGGAGGTGATTGAATGCAAGTCCTGCCTTTACAATGACTCGTGCTAGCCTGCCGTTGTATCGAGCCAGTGCTGCTATCCACCCAGAAAAGTCAGATACCAATTTGCCGACCCTGAAGGGATGGAAGGCTTGGTGGACCATGGGCGAGGGAATCGATCCCATTTGTTTTGCAGGGCGCCTCTGATCACTGCGCTACACGCACCCACCCGTATACTACAAGTGTCCATATAGTAACAAATATAAGGTGATTAAGATGGATAATTTACACGAAAACCACCAATGTATAGCTACAACAAAAAAAGGCGAAAAAAAAAAACCACCTTATTTTTTGCAAAGGACCCCTGCATAGCTACCATTTTGAGCAAACAAACAAAAGAAACCCATAGAAAATATTCAGATCTGTAGATGTCTTTGTTGATATAGGCTAATTCTGAATGTAGATCATTTTTAAAACTCCATTTTCAAGAGTTTGACACTGGTGACTGCTTTGTTATGGTTAGCGAACACTAATTGTATAACCACAATGATGATGAGATATTTGCAGAACCCCGGACCCTAAGTGTCCGTTAATTGCATATTTTCTTCCTCAGAAAAAAGAAGCGGAACTGAATATTAATGGTATTTCTTTTAAAAAAAAAACGAAGTAGTTTCTCAACAGAAAAGACTTTATGGTTTTGTTCAAAAAGAACACATCAGCAAGCTGGAAGCTGACTAGAGAATTCAAAACCAGAAATATCCGTCCGTAAACCTTCAATTGAAGTGAAAATTTTAGCCGTCAAACATTCCAAATTCAGAAGTTCCTCGGATGCACTTAATGCTATGTTTAGAAGTACTCTCTTACACATTAAGCAACCGACACGCTGACTCTGGCCTTTGCAAAATGTTGAAGTTGCATTGAAACAACCTTCTTCTTCTTCCTCTTCCACCTCCTCTTCTTCTTCCAAAAACCTTGAAAAGGTAATCCGACTCATCACAAATATTATCGAAACTGCCACAAAAAACTGGAGAAGAACATAGCCTTGGTTAGAAAGAACACTACCATGAAGAAAATTAAAGTGCTAACCTATATCCTAAATGGATTTGATTCGAGCACAGTACAGAAGAGTGGGGCAGCACAAGTTTGGATAAAGCTATGAGCTATTACTCAACAGTTTGAATGCCAAGTCCCCTGAACCAGTTGTAAGGTCCACGAGTGCTTAATCGATTTGTGCTGGAATATGATATTAACACACCCACATGTGTGGTCAAAGAAAATAATTCTGAAAATCTCGAAGAGACGAAGTTTGGTCCTCACATTGATTCGAAGTAGACAAAAATAAGAGGAAATAAAATTAACAAATGGAGCAGTAGGAGAGCCTAATTACTACTGCTGAGCAGACTATAAAATGAGAATGGAGAGAGACGGAATGGATTGGTTGGAAGAATGACGGGAACAGCACTCGATCGACTTCATTTTGCATAGAAATTGCGTTCAACCCGTTGACCGATCATCACTATATATAAAAATCTGACCCAAGCCTACGCTATTACTACTCACCACTTCCACAGTCATACAGTAGGCTCTGGTGACAGCAAATTTGAATTACCATGGAATTAGTTACATGCCCATGTTGTTGCTACTGAAAAGTATGAGTAGGAAGTGACTATGAATCCAAGCACCTATGTTTTGACATCTGAAACAGACAGTTTCTCACCAAATACAACGTAAAGTTCATGTGTAATCTAATATATTGCATTTAAACTTGGAATACTCGCTTATGTGTCGTATTCTAGGCAAAACGGAGTCATGGGACTCGTGCCAATTTATATGAACCACGAGATAATTACAGACATTAATGAAATATCCTGCCTTTGATGAAGACCTTGGAATGCTTCAGCAGAGCTGCCAGGGGTACACGAGGAAATCAATTCGACCGGAATTCAAGTCCACTTATAAAGAAGAGAAAAACGTCAGCATGATGCGAACTCACATATGAATCTGAACATCTTTGTAGGTGACGCTTGTAAGACAATGAACTAAATGAACTTTTAGCCAATATTCTGAACAAGATGTGAAGTAAAGTCATACTAAGAAAAAGAGCGAGACGTTGAGACTGCCCATTTTTCAACACATTAAACGCAAACAACTTAAAACTCCTTTTTCTAGAAAACTTCACACAACTATAAAAAAACTGCCATAATGGATAAAGGATAAAAAGGATAAAGCTCTTGGCGTTGATCAATCCCTGAAGGACGCGCCATGCATTCGACTTCATTACGCATACTTTGGAGGTGAGTGGATACATAATTGGCCTTTAAATGACTCGCGATGGCCTATCGATGTATTGAGCCAGTGCTGCTACCCTTCCAGACAAGTCTGGTAACAATTTGTTAACCCCGGAGAGATGGAAAGCTTGGTGAGCCATGAGCGTGAAGATCGATTCCACGTGTGCGTTGCAGGGCGCCTCTGACCACTGCGCCACATGCGCCCCTAATGGAGGCCTTTATTAATACATGACACGCACGGTTCACAAAAAACTGTCGCTATGACGAATCAGAGTCGTTGTAGTTTCGTTTCTTAAAACATTTTGATTTAGAATAAGAAGAGACAGCTGCAACCAGTTCTATTTTACCACGGAGTACGCCACTAATGTGAGAGAGAACACATCGAATTACCGCCGATGTTAGGTGCACACCACCAGGCGCCACCTGCTCGCGTCGAGCAGCGAGTGGAAAGTCGAGCCTAGTCGAAATGTCACACGACCAGCCGCCCACTAACCTCCATCAACCAAATTGTTTTTGCATCAAAAATAGAAAAATAGCAGTAGTACTCATATGAAATATTAATAGAAGTGTAAAACATTGTTGCCGAAAGATCATGAATAAGATTGACGGTAGGCTTCCCAACTTCCTACATTTTGCAGTAGATCGCTTTCAACAAAAGAGCATGTAAGAATTCAAAATGAGTGAGAATTACCCAAAGTAAATGGAAAAATC
Source organism: Angiostrongylus costaricensis (assembly GCA_900624975.1). Taxonomy (NCBI): domain Eukaryota; kingdom Metazoa; phylum Nematoda; class Chromadorea; order Rhabditida; family Metastrongylidae; genus Angiostrongylus; species Angiostrongylus costaricensis. The sequence continues at coordinate 10,395 of UYYA01004237.1, read as the reverse complement.
AAATTTTCGATATCAACTGCATTCAAACTCAAGATTAGAACCAAAGAAATGAAGAAAACTTACGACCGTCTCGACGTTATGGAAGAGTACAATATAACGCCTCCTAAAAATCACCGATGACAAAAGCGAAAAGCTTTTCCAGTTGATTTCGAACTTGTTTCCTGTTCACCAGTTACCATTGCCATTCACATGACAATTAAAGAGAATGAATTTCCTAAACTCTTAGGCAAGAAATACTCAATATATGCGGAGAAACTTATGTATCAAAGATCAACACTACCAAAGTTCATCACTGAATCAGAATCCAATTGAATCCAGTTATAAGAACATAAATACGATAGGATAAAATATAAGACCTTAATTAAGCAACAAAAGGAAAACAATTAAAAGTACCATTATGGAAAAATGCGCGTGTGGTGCAGTGGTCGGAGGCGCATTGCAACACACGTGAGATCGATCCCCGAACCCATGGGTCACCAAGCCTTCCGTCCGTCTGGGGTTGGCAAATTGGTACCAGACTTGTCTGGGAGGATAGCAGCACTGGTTCGATACAACGATGGGCCGCCGCGAGTCATTATAAAGTCCAGATATGCATTCAATCACCTCCAAATGATGCTGAAGTCGAATGCATAGCACAACCCTTAGGGATTGATCTACACAGGGCTTTCTAGCTTTTTCATTATGGAAAAAAAACAATAAAAATGGAAGAACACGAGAAAACAGTCAAAAAAATACAGCTCTGAGGGAAAGTTCGCGTATAGATCTCTCACACTATGCTCTTCGACTGGCATTATACAGTCATGCTACTACATTAGAAACTGCTCGACACGACAACAGCATGATACCCATTGTCGCGTTTCCTACATAATTCCCCAAATAAAGTCAGGAAATTGTGAATCTGAGTTATAAAGGCATAAGTCGCCGTTTCAGCACAGAACTGCATCGCTCCATAAGTGAAGAGGTGGAGAGGGGGAATGGACGTGTAATAGTGAATTATATTTCGAGCATAAAATGAAAAGTATATATATGTTAAAAAGTACATTTTAAAAAATGAAAATAAATGCATATGGCAACGTAAGCAGTACGTCATCATATGTGAAAATTGGCCTCTGAGCGTGAATGTATAGAAATGGAGCAACAGCTCCGCTGTACACTTTGTATTGGTTTTAATGCGTGCATGACAAAGGAAGAAGAGGTGGCATAAGCTGATAAAGACACAATGGAAAGAAGCTTCTTCTTCTCAATGAAAATCTCACAAGCACCTTCATATATGCACAGCAGAAAAAGAAAGGAGAGAATTTTATTGCGTGATAAAAGGCATAGGACACTATCGGAAGCCAACGGAATAGCGAAACAGCGTCAATCTGATTCGTTTTACATCATGCAACAGGCGCGAGAGATTATTTATGAGCAAATCTTCTTTCACCTGTGGTGTCATTAATCATAGAGTAACTCGAGCGAATTGCATTAAACTGCACTAGTTACTGTTCCACACCAGATTCTCAGTGCATTCCGCTCGCTCACGTGACACGATCAGCATGACACCTGTGATATAATACTGGCACTGCCGTTAGTTTCAGTGTCTTCAGCAAGACGATAACCACAAACAGAACTATGCGATTATACAGGTCTACTCTTAGCTTACATAATCTCTTCATGCCTTTAATTGAACTCGGCCTAAAATGTCTAACAAATTTGAAAATACGTAAACTAGTCGTAAATTCTTTCGATGCTAAATTGGAACTTCACTAAGAGGTAAGATTTGCACTAGGTGTCTTGTAAAGACGAATCCAGTTGAAAGCGGATCAGTTCTCTTGAGTAACAGAGTAGGTGTGATAAACACGCTGTTGTACACCATTAGTTCGACATCCAGAAAGAAATAAGCCAAATTATCGGCTCAACGTGCCCTAGCCGTACTGCTATAAAATAACGACATTCACTTTAGTAACTATGCAAATGCTTAAATATTACATTCGTTTTCAGAAAACAGTCGTCTAGACTTCATTCGAAGATAATGGATGTACGTGATTACACACAGCACTAAAACATTTCAGTATCCCGAACATAAATAACGCTACAAATATAAGCAATAAAGAATCCCAATTCAAGAGAATACGAGTTACTCGAAAGACCGACTTTCTATGAACCTCGGCATAGATAGTTGATATATTTATTTATGTGACCTTATAAACTGATCTTCTTAAGCTGACGCGAGGTTGGTTCAGATCTTCGTTGTCGCTGTCGTTGTCGGTGTTTTTGATGTTATTGAACGATGGCTGGCGTTTCGGCGACTTTGCCTTCCTCAGAGACTGGACGTACTTTATGGTAGAATACTTTTTATTATTCGGTGGAAAAAAAGGTTAAAGTATTAAAGAAGATCAAACTTTCAAATAGACGCCATATTGAACAGAAAGGCCACTCACCGTGATGTTACGTGCGGGACTGGCCGACACGTAGTTCACGCGAGCAAGACACGCCCCGGGGTCAAAATATCATTTTGAAATAGGGCGCCAGGTCACGCGTGATAGTGAGGCATTCGTCCTTCCGGTTCATCTTTGGATTTTTGAAATTTATCCAAAACGCCTCAAGAGTTTTGCGCGTTGATGTTTTTGATTCCTGCGCTAGGATCCGCACATTCACTTCAAAATCATCGCCGTTGTGCTTTTGTGCCCTATGCGTACCTAGAGGGGTGTTCAGACGGATTTTAACTCTCCCATCTAGATGTTCTTTTATGCGGACACCAAGTGGTCTACCCGTTTCCCCAATATATTCCTCGCCGCGTGCATTACATGAGATCAAGTATATTATACCTAAACTCATGCAATCCCCGTCTCTCCCGTTAGGACAGATCATACAGTTTTCTGAGCTGCACAAACGATCATAGAGACGGTTTCGAACTAACTGGCGGCGTAGGGTATTGGGTGGGATGTCAACAATCGTTACATAATTTTCAAGACCACTTTTTCTTAAGCACTTTTTAATGGCGTGACTTACTTCATTTGATATGAAGGGCAGCTTAAAGGGGATCTTACTTTCGTCTGAAATATTATTTTGGGAAACTACCCAAACGTAACCTTCTTTTCCACCGAATAATAAAAAGTATTCTAACATAAAGTACGTCCAGGCTCTGAGGAAAGCAAAGTCGCCGAAACGTCAGCCATCGTTCAATAACATCAAAAACAACGACAACGAAGATCTGTACCAACCTCGCGTCAGCTTAAGAAGATCAGTTTATAAGATCACATAAATAAAAAAGAATACGAGTTAAATGGCTCATATTAAACTCATAAACTTGGTGCTGAAAAGTCTTACAGAGTTTTTGTGGGTTGTAAAGAACAGACCAACGGAAATTATTAAGGAATATTGGTTGGCTAAAACTTGTAAACTATAGAAGCAAATGAATCCTGAATACTTCGACGAAGAAATTCACTAGCTACAGACGGTTCAGGTTTATACACAGTGACTATTCGAACATTCACACATTATCAAAGCTTCGCTCGAAATAGTTTTTTCAATGAAACACAAAGAATACGCGTACGTACTCCGTAAAAACTTTTTTAAACCACCACCATATTTTACGCCTGTGATTAGTTGTTAGGTCTATATCACTCGAGCTAGATAAGGGCAGCCTTCGTTCATCCGGCCATCCGGCGATTTCAGTCAGTGGTCCTTTCAAATACAATCTGAAGTACGTCTGCTGCACAACACTCTTTTCGTCGTGAAAGATTAGAACCCGAAGCCGTTTTTTCGACAACTAGAGTATTTGAGCAGTTGAGAACTTGAGAGATCTACCGAAAAAATTTAGCACTACCAATTTAAAAGTGAATACGATAATTTCACTCTTAAAATTATTTCGAGTTAACACCTCTGAAAAAAAACCAAGGACAAAAACCTGAGTATTTAAAAATGACAACCGAAGCGCTGCGGCTACAAGCATCAACAACGCGTTTTGTGACGTTACCGCGTATTGTTGCACGAAATCCTGCTTGTCTGATCGCTTCACTACTTCAAATATGATAGACGAAGAAAAAAGTAGGGAAGTTTGCTTAGCGAAGAAAAAGTGGTAGAACTCGATCTCTCGATTCTATAAAATAAGAACTTCGAATTGGTAGAATGTGGAAGCTTCTATCTTATTGGCGATTGCTTGTGAATTCTATTCAAAATTATTTGAATTTATAAAATTCATTATAGACCGGGATATCTTCGCTTAAAATTGACAAGCTAATTGTTTTTAGGTACGTACGGGCGATCAACTAACGTCGAACTGGTTAATGTAACGTTAAGCAACAATACCCATGTGAAAACCAATTAGTGATTTTTTGAAATATTACGTTGCCATACAGAATACAAATAAAGAGGAATCCTGTCAGATCTACAATCGAAACAAAACAAGTCTGGGAACGTAGCATTATTAAGGGACTTCGAGCACGTGTAAGTTACTTTTACCAACGATTGGGTTGAACAGTCGGCCCGATTCAGTTTTTCGACATCGGAAGCAAACAATCGCTCAACAGCGAGTTGCCATTGTCCAATCAATGAACCCAATAAAATCAAGAATAAAACCACAGCCAACTAAGCTTCGTTGTTTTCAACAGAAATCAAAACCAACATATAAAAGACGATGCAGAGGAAAACTCATCTGCTAATAAAAATTCGTAGGCACCGCACCACATTTCGTAACGTTGAATTCATTTCATCAAATACTAGTCATAAATAAATCCATTACCACTCTGTTTATTCCGGTAAATGGACCCCCTCCTGTCTCAGAACGGAAAAAAAGAACGATAAGAATTGAAATTTCTGACTTGGAGCAACGAAAACAGGAGAAAAGGAAATAGAAATGACTGAAAACGTTTGAAAAAAAGAAAAGGATAATTTTCGGCATGCATACGCTGAAGCACATTGAAATCCTAGCTAAACAAAACCCTCATGGAGTTTGAAAAAAAGGAAAATGTACTGAGAAAAATTTATACAAAAAACCATAAACATTTCACAGTCGTAGTCTATTAAGCTTAATAGTAGTGATGTGGAAATAATTCCCAAGCAGGTGATGTGATTAACTGAACCCTAGTCAGTAAAAAAGGATATCAACCGCAAAAAATAATTTCAGTCTAGGTCAAGTAATTGAATAACTAATAATAGTACATGTACAAATAAGTACATGAAACTTATAGTCATCGTCAAAAGGTGGATTAATACAAAATGATTAAAATATACCGCTGCTGTTTGGAGCTTTTGAGGAAGAGAAAACTTTAGAACTAGGGAATAAAACAGTCAGATGACAATAACAGCGTAAACTTACCTGTTGGGTAATACGTTACTGCAGCTGCTAACGCCAGATGAACTAAAACAGTGTGCATACATTTCAATGCATAAATGCACTAAAATAACTCCGCTTTTCGATATTAAACAAACAAACAGCGAAGTTCACTAGTTGAAACAAAAGGCTATAGAGTCTACATATCGTTGCTAGCAGCATACAGGTTTTTTCATTCTATAAGGGAATTCTGATTCTCTTCTAAGTCTTTTTTGCGTCTTTTCCCGTCAAAGCTTGAACATGAAAGCAATGAAAAAACAAGATTCACAGCACAACACCGTGTTCCATAAGGTATCATTTTTGCGAACACCGTCCTTACATTAAAAAGTGCGAAAAACTCAATGTGTTTAAAATGATTTGAAAAGTTGTCTTTGAAAAATAAAAGACTCTAAGTATTCTATTTATAGAAAAGAATTGGCAGTTGCTGAAAATCCCGCTTCGTCGCGAATGTGTTGTAAAATGAAGTATAATACATCCCCTGTAAGTTACGCTGTAGCATAAGCATAATATTAGGTTGAGCAAAAACCTTTGCAAGAAATCGTTATCTATTCACAGATTTAGCAAGTGTTGTGGCCTGAAATGATGTTTCGCCTGCTTTCCAGAAAAACTACGATCGTCTTTTCTCAGCAAAATAAATAATTTTGGCTTTGAATACCGCTTGTGTTGTTGTCGGATTAGGTGGTGGCAGTACTGCTTCATTTCTTTTCGTAGAAGACAGCTTATAATTGCCACCCGTGTCACTTGCTAATCAACTAATGGTTCATTCATCTCGCGCATCCAAAGCAGAACAAAACGCTAGAATACGACTTCGGGAAAATTTTTTACATTTTATTTTCTACGACCCATCCTTCACACCTACTGCGCGGAACATAGCACTTCCTACATTCGACTTGCTTAACCGCATCCAATATTCACGAAGGACATCGAAATTCCCGAGTATAGATTCGACTGCTGCTTAAGGTTTTTCGTTTTGTCACAGACGTCGCTGAGTGCTAATCGAGTCGATTCTCCTTGGAGTCCTGAGATATCAGAGCTAGAGTGTTCCCCTTGGATTGTAAAGACCGAACTATTACAAGAAAATTCTGGCAGCAATTTCTCGACTCCGAAGGGATGAGTGGTTTGGTGAAACGGTGACGGGAATACCGTATTTCATTGATAAGCTAACACGAGATTGTCAGCAAACTTTTATTCGGCCAACGTCTCGACGTCTTCGTCTTCCTCAGAGCCGATAATCCATGTTTGCATCCACAGTACTTGGTACCCTTGATGTGCTGTTTTCGTCACCGCACCGAGTCGAACCTTCTTCAGTGGAGCGCCGCTCAAATGAAGCAGTCTCACCCGGCGATGCTCTTTTACACAGAGCGGTTACTGTTAGTATGATTGTATGGTGATGACAGCTTTTTTTCCTGGCAGCCCTGCCGAAGTCAGTATTAGATAGGTTTGCACGTGCGAAGTAATATCACTGTAAACCCACATTCATTTAAAATCGGTATTAATGATAAATGTGACGTATTTCAAGAATTAAAATGCTCTACAAACCTTCAATAAATTAAGATTAAAGCAAAGACGCTAATTTTTTCTTAACAAGACACATGTGAATAATAGAAAAACTAGTTGAAAGGCAGCGTTATCAAAAATGAGTTTACAATAGTTGCTTCACGGCTTACTAAAGCGAATAAGAATGGAAAGCCCATCAAACCATTATTCGTTCACCGTCGATAAACACAGCATTTCAACGGCATCAAGCCTCACCACCTTCCTCACTGAGTAAATGGTGTGTGTAAAACTTTCAGAACTTCTTTGAAAAACTTTACCTTATTGCATAGGCAACAGTGACAGTCCTTCCACAATGCAGTTCCTAAGCTATGACCTTTTCTTAATGTTTCAGCTAAGATATGTTCGTTTAAAGATATAAAGCTAAATTGTTGTTCACAGCGGCATGTTTTCAATCCAATCAACGCGGCCTGATGCGACTGCTCTAAGACGTATTCGAAGCCATGAATACGGAGAACTAATCGGAAATGGAATTGGAACTCTTTTCTTGTGAATCATTCTGCCGAGGATAGACGTATGGTGGTTAATTTAATATTTCAAAGCAACAACATCAGACCTGATCATCCACTTTTGAATAAATTACTGCTTGGCATATTGACAACGATGAGAGTTTTTCGAGAACCACAGCACCAGAAAACACTAATACATTGGCTTATTACACATCTCTTGAGCGCTTCATAAACTAATCGCAAAGAATAAGCCGGAATGAAATACGCCCATCCTTGCTCTAATCTACAGTGGCTGGCGACACTTAACCACTTCTGGAATTTTAGGAAAATACCTCGACTATCAGCAATTAAAATGACAATGAGAAAAGAGAAAACTACAAAAAATCACAAGCCCATAACGGAAAGGCAATCGAGTCCACAGAAGAATCTAAGCAATTTCATAGCTAACAACCGTTAAAAAAAGCATGGAATGAAATATGAAATACTGTGGACCGCACCGTACGATATGATAAGGAAGCCCACGTACGTGTCCAGATCAGAATACTTTATTTTACTTGACAAACTTAGAAAGAGACGACTTCGCCCTACGTATCTATGTATACATGATTTTCTAAGTCATTATCTTCATTTCGGTTCATCTTCAGAAATACTTACTTACTTGATACTTGAATGGCCCGTTCTCAGTGTGGTGCGTGCCCCAGCACAATTTCCACTCCTCGGAGATTTGTTGGTTAAGCCATTATGGTTCCCTGGAGTTCCGAGGTCAGCCTGGCCAAAGTCTGCCCCAAGTCTTCACCACCACAGGCAGTCGCAGCTCTTGTGGATCATGGGGAGATTTACCACCATGCGACTTTGATACCAGGACGCTGGTGAATCCTGGTACTGGTTTACTCTTAGTTAGGTCTCCTGATGGAAACACCGGACTCTTTCTCGGCATGGGCGACCCTGCTAGGTGATGAATCCCCCGCTTTACATCGCAGTCCGACACCCAGAAACACCTCCTAGCCACAGCGGTAAACCGTTGGAAGGGACGTTCAGAATTACATTTAAAAAATACTGGTACAATAGCAAATTTCTAACCTGAGTTAGAAACGGTTCTGAAGAACGCGAAACCGCCGAAAAGTCATCTATTGCATTCTAGTAAATTCTACAATATCTACTCCGTGTTTGCCTTTCGAATAAAAACAGTGAATTAACTAACTTGAGTTCTGCGTGATATAATCACAACCTGATGGATAAATTCCCATTTCTGCAATCGCTTCATCACACGCGGAGTATGGGACTCGACGACAAAAAGCAAAAAAAACAACTTTGTGAGCTGCATAAATTCAGAATTTCATTGTGACAGAATAGTGGGACTTGTGTTATGTCTAAATAGATGTCTAGATTCTGATCGCTTTTATCTCGAATAATAAATAAGGTAAATAAATAACAATAAAATAATAAATAAATGATAAACTCTCTGCAATCCAATTGGGAACGCTCCAGCCCGGTTATCTCAGGACTCTAGGGAGAACTGTTTGGTCAGCGTTCTACGACATTCAAAATGAAAACGAAAATCCTCAAGCAGAAACCGAAGCCACATGTAAAAACTTGGAAGACCTTCGTGGACGAGGGACGCGAGGAAATGAATTTGATGTAAGAAGTACTGGGATGCGTACAGTAGACGTGAAGAAGGATCAAATAAAATAAAATAAAAAAAATAAATAAGGTCTATGGAGAGCTGAGACATGGTTGTTCGAAGTTAAAAGAAAGAAATTATTTCTAGCTTCCATCAATTGAACCAATGTATCTTAAAGAATATGTTGAAGAACATGACGTCAACCACCATTCCTGTCAAGATAACTGCCACAATAAAAAAAACCATCTATAATGACTGAAAAATAGAAGGCTTGTGAAACGAGTGTCAAGAAACCAAGAACTGCGTCCCTGATGAAAACGGGAATAAATTGAATAAGTAACTTCATTGTGATAAAGGGATCTATAAGTAAAGTTTCCGACAGAAGTGCCGAGTGTTCACATACAATTTTTGTGGAAGCATATTAGAGCATCTTTCGTTATTAAGCAGATTTGACAAAGTTCTCGGAGATAATTGCGGAATGGGTAGCAGAATAAGGTATTCGGGAACTACGAGAATGACATATAGTCGATAGAACGAAGAGTGTATATGTAGAGTGTCGCATTCACATCTACACGTACAAAATCTGAAACGGTCGATAACTCAATGATATGTAACTCAGGAGCACAACAAACAAAAAATCACCACCATCAATAGATTTCTATTACTTTAGTACCCTAGAAATGATAAAGAAGAAGGGATAAACCACTCAACGTTGATCAATCATTTAGGAATGTTCCTCCATATATTCGGCTCCACTCGTTACATCGTAGACGCCATTCAATGAATATTTGGCGTACACAACGGCACCCATGAGAGTATCAAGGTACCAGTACCGATCTATCAAATCAATGTTTCTTATCCTTTCAGACAAATCTGGCAGAAATTCTGCTACCCATGACGGACGAAGGGCTTGACTTACTTGGGATGTGAGACCACGTATTTCAGGGCACCTCTATGCACCGCATCACAAGCACTCAGCAAAAGAACAGTGTATTTAATTCACATCTACAAGTTACGCGAAACATCTGCAGTCCAAAAAATTATATCAAGAAGTCCACTGAAAAACCTACCACCATTGTATACGCATGGATTAATGCAAAACCATACTGAACACCCATTACTTAGAGCCAGCGGCGTCCTAACATTATGGTTAGGTCTCAATTTGAAGTAGAAAAAACCGGGAATATGATATAAGCCCCAGCACTATTGGTTTGTTTGAAAAGGATGAAGAAAAACAATCGAAGCAGAAAATAGCGCTAAAAGATTCTATAGCAATGAGACAGACAAGCAGCCATTCGTCCAGTATGCTCCTAAACGGACTAAATCTACCCTGGGGAATAAAAGATAAACAATATACATCATGAAAGTGAAAAAAGTGATGTCACGAAGTCCTCATCCCCCACATAGTAATCGATACCGCATAAATTTAAATTCAATATTTTTCGTAATAAAGA